>BQNB010000552.1:45184-167275 GCA_026074375.1 Tanacetum coccineum | reverse complement strand
GCTGTGGATGCCTCAAGTAAGAAGTTCCTTGTTAGTAATTTCACAAATTACAAAATGACTAATTCAAGACCAGTCTTGGAATAATACAATGAACTTCTTGGTATACTTGAAAGGTTTACATAACACAAGATGAACATGGATGAATCCATTTAGGTTTCATGTATCATTGATAAACTTCCCCCTTCATGGAAAGATTTCAAGCATACCTTGAAACATTTAAAGGAGGAATTAACTCTTGTTGAGTTGGGCAGTCATCTGTGTATTGAGGAGTCCCTCAGGGCGCAGGATAATGACAAGCCAAAAGGCAACAATATTGCTGGTCCTTTAGTTGTCAATATGGTGGAGCATAACAACTCCTCCAAGTACAATGACAATAAAGGTAAACGTAAACATCATGATACCAAAGCTGATCCTAACAAGAAACCAAAAGTGACTTGTTAGAAGTGTGGGAAACCCGGACACTTGAAAAAGGATTGTAAAGCTGGTAATGTTTGCAACAAAGCCAATGGTTTAGGCACAAAGGGTTCAGGGGATGGTTCTTCCAACTCTTTGAAAGGTCAAAATATGTTTAATAAATCTCTCTAGGTTTATTATGTTACATATGTATCTGAGGCTTACTTTGTGCAGGATGATGATGTTGCGTGGTGGGTTAACTCTATAGCAACTATACATGTGTGTAAAGATAGATGCTGGTTCAAGACCTATGAGTCGCTGAATGATGGATCTATTCTTCACATAGGAAATGAGTCAACAACCCTGGTGCATGGACGTGGTTATGTAGATCTTAGGTTTACTTCTGGAAAAGTTGTTTTTTTGTTGAATGTTTTGCATGTTTGATAAGTGCTTAATTACACATATCTTTTACCTCCAAAAACGAGCTTAAAATGACCAAAAACAGACAAAAACTGCCAAATATATGTTTGTTTTGCATTTGTATTGTGCAGGAAGTGGATATCATCAAAAAGACAGAAAACCAAGCCAAAATGACAAAACTGAGCATGGAATGGAAAAGACTGTGCAAAATCAAGGCCAAAGTCCAAAAATGCCAAAGTCAGAGTCAATACTGAAGAATACTATTGAATGCAATCTTAACCCATCTGATGGGCCGGGAAAGCCCAATAGTATATTTATAAAAAAGAAAACCCCACTGTGAGAACCAAATGGGCCCTCAATCATTTACAACAGCCCATTTGTGTGCAATTGACAAAGACTGTGAAGACTTTGAAGGCCCAATCCTAGCCCAGTTACAGCCAATCTCAGCCATTGTACACACAAAACCCACTTCATAACCTTATTGGGCTTGAAAAAGCCCAATAACCAAACCTGAACCTTATTGGGCTTGAAAAAGCCCAATAACATAAGCCTAACCCTTATTGGGCCCAGACACACTCAATTGGGCCCAATACAAGCCCAATAGCCCAAAACATCTTTTTTATAAAACTCAAGGACCAAAAATGTAAATTTTAAAAACTTGTTTTATAATTAAAAATGAAAAAAATAAAGAAAAGGGGCCAAAGATGCCAAGTTTTAAAAGTTGTTTTATAAGAAAAAGAGAAAAATAAAACACAAGGGCTGAAATTGCAATTTTCAAAAAATCCTTTTAGTTATAAACCACAGGGACCAGTTTTGCAATTACCCCTAACCCTTTTAAATCTTTTGTTAATAAACCACAAGGGCCAAAACTGCCACTTTCTAAACTTCTTTATAACTGAAAAAAGCGGCTAAACCAAAGTGAAAAGAGAAGGAAAGATGGGGGGGCATTCTTGCCTCTTCCCCAATCTTTCCTTTTAAACCCTGCAACCCACCCCGTCCTTACCCACCTTCGCGCCAAAACCATACCAGCATTTCCCACGGTTTTCATGCAATACCACTCTCCCAAGTACTCTCCCAGCTCACCCCCCCACCTTACCCTGCCCTTATAACCCCTTTCCCTGTCAAAACACTCAACCCCGAAAACCCTTTCAATGGTGAGATGAAGAAGATTGTATTAAAGGCACACGCCTTATATCTTCATTATTAAGGGTAGGATTGCTTAAGAAGCTTCCTTCTCTCACAGCTGCACAAGAAACACAGCCCAAGAGCTTTGAGCCTCTATAAAAGAAGAGAGAGCAAGCCGAGACACACACACCATTTTTATGTTTTTTTTTGCTTAATTTTAAATTCCAAGTCTGTCTTTTAATTATTTGAGTATAACTCAGTTGTTTTTTAAGCTAATATTGTAATACTTTTCAGTTTAATAAAAGTTAAGTGTTTGTGGAATTTCCATTGTCGAAATTTGAAATATAAATTAAGCTGTTTTATTTCTGTTTAAATTGCTTAAACATATGTTAAAAGTTGTTAGACCTAACTTGTAATCACTTATCTCAGCTTTCCTTTCACTAAAATCAGTTAAAAAACGTTTTTCATATATTTAAGGGGGTGTTTGGTTTAGTGGTAAAATGGGTCATATGGGTGTTGGTTATGGGTCAAGTGCACTCAGCCACTTTTGGCTGAGTGTGTAGGGTTTATTAAACCTTTTTAATCCCTAGTTTTAGTGTCAAAATAAGTTTTTTGTCCCCCTTTGTATTCTGTCAAAATATAAATGAGCCAAAGTGACATATTCAATAAGCTAACTGAGCTTAAAGTGCTCAAGCCTGCATAAGCACTTAGTCACAATGATTTGAGCTCTTTGGTTTTTTTTTCTACCCAATTACCAACCTTGTTGCTGTCCCTTTTGGTTGTCCAATAATAGTCAAAAAGTGTGCTTGCAATTTTTTACATAACCCTCAAGTTAAGCCCAATATCACATCTTTTTCTTAACCTTTAGGCTCTTAACTTTGAAAATAAGCGCACTAGTCACCCTTTAAATCTTTTTGTACTTGGATTTGGCCAATAAGCTTTTAAGAGCTTATGCATAAGCTTCCAAAAAAATCCCTTTCCCCTCAATTAGCAATTGCCCTCCCCTGGTGCATGAGCACCAGTTTCAGCCCCTTTTCAAGCATATTGCCATTAGCCATTAGGACCATTAGTGCTTATAATATAGCTTATAGTAGGCATTTTAGTTTAGCCCCCCACCCAACTTTTAAATCCTTAGATAGCTTATTTATATAGCTTATTTAGTGCTTAAAGTTCCCCTTTTTCTGTTTTCTTTTAAAAAACTGTTAATATAGCCTAAGTACTGCCCAGCTTCATGTTTAGGGCTTATTCTAGACAAACATATGCTTATTTATGATTCCTTTTTCCCTAGCAGCCTTATCTCCCTAGATTATATAGCTTAATTGTGCCTTGAAACCCAAAAAGAAAGAAAAATTAAAAGCCTAAAAAGCTTCTTAGCTTTTTGCAGCCCAAAAAGCTCACATTTATGGCTTATTCTTTAAGATTCAGCTTATGTGCCTTTTTAAGAAAAATGCTCCCCCCTTAAGCCCCTGAACAAGTTTCTTCTTTGGCTTTTGCTAATAACAACTTGGACCCACTTTGAAATCGGGGTCCACTACAGGGACCAATTGTGTAACATCTCAGTTTCTAGTTAACGATTGGTTAGTCCCTGTGTTTAGTTTTAGCCTGTTACCTTGTGTTCCCTTGTGTCCTTTCACTGTTAGTACCTTTTGTTTTAACAAGTTAGTTTAGTTAAGTTAACTTTAATTTTAAATTAATTAAATTAGGTTAAATCTAATTAGTTTCATTACTTAATATAATCAGTAAAAATTTTGGGCAATTTATATTTTTAGAATGTTAACTTTTTCTTTATTTTATTTTTATTTTTTCAGAATTTTTATAACTTTAATTATTTTTCTTTTTCTATTTTCTAAAGTTTAAATAGTTTTTACTCTTTAAAATTTTATAAAAAATCCAAAAAATTTAAATAAAAAAATATTTTTTTTATTATAAATTTTCTTGTCATTTATTGTACAGGACAAAATATAAAATTTATTATATGCTTAATTTTTTCTTAATATCAGTCTAGACCGTTTTTACCGGTGCATTTTACCGTTTCTTTTCGTTTTTGACAATCAAAACCACCACCGTTTTAGTTCTAGTTTTCATTATTTTCAAATTAAGTTAATGAATTTAATTTTGATTTTTAATTTAATTTACATTTATTATCTTAATTTTTTAGTATTTAGTGGTTCCGAATACCTGATTCTGTTCCCCGAATTTTAGTAAGAATTAATTTAGGATTTCCTATAACTAATTTTGTATCCCGTATTTTTAAGATCCCATTTTCCTATACTTGTTTCCCGTAGATTAAATTCAGGCTTTTATGTTAATTAACATTATTTTAATTATATATTATTTCCATCATTCATTTCTCATCAAAGCCCAAAGATAAAATTCAAATGCATCCTCTTTGGACATACTACCCGGGAATATCTCCTTCCGGAAACTATTTTATTAGTGATTTGATTCTTATATATTTTATATAACTATCTTACGAACCATTTTTTTGGCGCCGCTGCCGGTATGCATTTGCAACATTTCAATCCGACTATGCTCAGAACATATCTATTAAAATATAACATATTAAACAACATCAAAAATATTTATCTTTTCATTTTATTTATTACATATAAAATAAAAAAAAAAAAAAAAAAAAAAAAAAAAAAAAAAAAAAACCAAAAAATCAAAAAAAAAAAAAATTGTCCATAAAAATTAAAATTCACTAATTGGTAAAAATACCAAAATATAATATTCCTACAGAGTATTATCACAATAATTATCCGGGTGGAAGCAGCAGAGTTCCCAATCGCACTAAAGATTTTAGAACTTGCCTTCTGTGTCGACTTACGATATACGGCTCACCCTCATTCTGATTGACAACTATAAAGAGGGTATAATGATGTTGTTCCAAGTAACTACGACCCTAAAGGAGAAAAAAAGCATCACGCTGCTATTCCTACCTCCTCCGCTCACCTGTGCGTTTTTCATTACTGATAGCTACCGTGAGTAAAAGATTGATTATCAGGTTTAAGTTGTCTATCTGATTTGTCCAATTGTGAAATATGTTTGTTATAAATTCAAAAAACCAAAAATAATCTTCTTTTTCTCGATCAGTTAATTCTTTCCTAATCCTCTAGTCTATTTAATTCTTATGACATCATTCGATTGTCGCTAAAGCGATTAAAGCATGTTCGGCATGTGGAAATCTTGCACACTTCACCTTTTGTTGTTCAAAATAGAAACTCAAAAACAAGATTCTTGTTTCCAATGCCCGAATCTCCTCAACAACACATTAAGATTGAAAGAAATTTGTTATCGATTGTGGCAACCATTGGGATGTCTTAATTTCTTGAATTTGACCTGACACGAAGATATTTGGAGAAAGCTTTTCAAAAGTTTCAAATACTTCAATCATCCAATGACGAATTCCCAAGTTGTTAATTGCTCCTCGAGAGCCAATTCTTGTCACACAGACCCCAATGTCAATTCCGTCACAAAAATCTCCACTAATCGACCAAAAGTGTTGTTACGAGTGTGGTGATTCGTTAGATGGCATCTTTTGTCAACAATGCACTGTAAGTCTTGTGGGAAAGGTGCTCAAGTTGGTTATAATTGTCCCCATCGAAAAACCTGATTATCTCTAATCCGTAGCCAACGAAACAAACCATTATGAGATCCCCACAACTGAAAAGTTGTGCAAATACCAAAATTTTTTGGTCAATGCCAAAAATGTGGTTTAAATGAATATGACGGAGTTTGTTTTTACTGTAAGATTCGGAGTGAAACACCAAATGTTTTAACTCCATACTCATCTAATAACACTCCCGATTATTCAAACCATTCTCCACAACCCCCGACTGTCATTCTTAACGAGAATATCGAAAACTTGCTTATAATGTTACGATTGTCACCCCCAAAGTTCCGTTTATCATCGGAACCGTGTTACAATCCAAGACTTTAATTTCCACAAAATTCTCAAAGTCAACAACAATATCTTTGGTATTGAACTATTTGAGGGAGGTCCACATTATACTTTTCAGTGTCAACCGATATTGAAGACAATAATCATGAGCAAAATCCTTGTGCTATGATTCTAATCTTTCGTTTGACCAACTTCAAACCCCGCAATTTTCCGTCAATCATCAACCTCCTCAACCAATGAGCATGGAAGCTTTGCAAGCCCAAGAGGACCTAATGAAATCGATTGAAAGCTTTCTCAAAAAGTTTAATCGTATCTCTTTTGGGAAAACGCCTAATTTTCTATGTCATGCTTGGACAACTTTATTGAAGTTAAGCACGCTCAACCCGAGGAAGTGCAAGAATTGCTTAGCAAACTTGTTCAAGATGTGAAAATCAAAATGACGAGCTATCTGATTATAACAATACTCCGTCGTGAATCGCCCTCTGTCTACTGTGATGAAGATTATGACTATGAATATACCATGCAATCACACCCATATTATCAACCTAGAGCCCCGTAAACTCTCTAAGTTATGGAGGATGAGCATACTTGACACAATTTCTGCAAACGGAATCCGGACGAATTCCATAAGCAAGTGTTGAAATCCTTGTCCCAATCCCAAGTGATCCAAAGGTATTCCCCAAAGTGTGTGATGTGTCCCCTTTTCATGACAATTCTCCTCTTTTGACATTTCCAAAAGATCAATCTGAGGATTTCTCTGATTCTAACGTGAATCTACTTCGACTGATAAGATCTCCTTCCTCTAGTAACGATGTCGAGTATGTTGAGGCATCACCTCCCAATTCGACCAGTAGCTCAAGGATTATGGAGATTGTTATTCCAGAAGTTGGAAGTGATTGAGGATGACAATCTATTAATCCAAATACATACCCTTCGTGAAAAATTGTTGAAAGTCAATCCGTCATGTTGCTAAAATCGAAGCATTAAAAGATAATCCCGTTCCATCTTCCGTTGTGTGACCAAGTCTACCTCCACATTTCCTAACCTTTTCTTGGAGGAGACTAACACCTTTTGATAATTCATATGCCCGCATCGTTGGACGTTTCTGCTTTAATTTGGAAGAGCTCGAAGTTGGCAGTCCCACTACTCATCTTAGTTATCTCTTCCAGATTATAAGCTTCAACATTGATAGACGATCATTTTAAAGAGAAGTGAAGTGGCCAGTACACTACTCATGTTGATTTTTCTCAATATGATTCGTTTATCTTTGATCTTTCGAATGATCAGTTTCCTCCTGCCGATAGGAGTGATTTTTATCATGAGGAGTTCGCCGATGGCTTGCTCACCATCATAACTCCACCGGTAGTATGATCGTATTCTGGCTATAAGAATTGAGACCGATCTGGCAATCTTACAATGGATGTGGTGGGAAATAGTTTTCAAGAAAGCGAACCAAGAGTTTTCATGTGCTTAACTGTTTTTCCCACCATGAGTTAGATTTCATACCTTCTAGTGAATCCATTTCCGCTTATGTTGTATGATCTTTCTCCCATTTCTTTTCATCCCGTTATTCACCATATCTTCTCTCCTGTGGGGATGAAGACACCATATATTTATCCGGCATTTCAAAAGTATCAATGTTTCTAGGCCGGATGTATATCAAGGAAGTGGAACAATTCAGAAAATTTCAATACATATCAATCACTTTGAATGAAAGTCCGATGATAATTTTTAATTTTCCACTTGTTTCCCAGGATCCATAAATCCTTGTGATGGGCAAGCATCGCGACCCTAACAAGCGCTTCGAGGTAGGCACCCCATGCTTATCATATCTTATCGTAATGTAGTAGTATATGTATTGTAAGATAAATGTATATTGTTTGTTTAAGTAAATAGCAAATCTTACCATTACCCGTGTTTCCATGATGTAGTTTTGTTAATGTCCAGGATTGCCCGGATTGTTGAAGACTCTCATTTTGTCATTCATCAATAGTTTTCACATCCTCAGCTTCATTTGGGAATCCGATATCCTAATCTTATCGACAACGTTTTTATCTTTGGCCATACCTCATAAATGGCCTTAGTATTAAAGTAATACCTTTCAAACATCGAGACGATGTTTATTCTAGTTTGGGGGGTATCTTCGATTTGATGTTTCTGCATATTGTTACCACGTAAACCCGCTTTTGCCACCAAAATACCAAAAACATGAAAAAATTGAAAATTTTTCAAAATATAATAAGTGTTTTTATCGCAGTTTGCTTTTCTTTTGGAGGTATAATAAATAATTTTTTGACTTGATCAGGCCTTGTGAGCCCTAAGCTAGTTCCTTTAGGCCAAGCTTTCACGAATTCTATTGCTTTGAATTTTAATAATGTGAAGAACGAGAAATGATAGAGTTAAATATAAGTTAATGTGCTAAGCAAGATTCTTCTAAAAACTTATACGAGTAACTTATGGTTTTCTCTCCCGTGAATTTCTAATCCACCTAATCATACGTACTCAATTTAATTCAACTAATTTTATCAGTTTATCAGAAAAAGCGTCAAATTGAACTTGAGTTTTCAAAACGAGATTTTGTAGAGATATAGAAAGATAAATGCCAAGTAATCATTGAATGAAAATGTGAATGCAAAAAATCATGAATAATGTAAAATTTGCCAAGAAGCATGCAGTAGATATATTGAGCAAGTAAAAGATGTGTCGTGATATCCCACTCTGCCAACCACGAGGTGAGGGTTCAAACTAAGACGTCCTTTTGCTTCTAATGATTTGGTGAGTCGGATATCTCACATAGAATAAATTTCTAGTAGGAAGGGTTCAAAACTAAACACTAATCCTTAGCCATATTAGTAATAAGGTGTTGATGTGATTTCCCACTACGCTAGCAACGTGGTGGTTTTTCAAAACTAAGAACCTCTGGGATCGTATGGATTGGATATCCTGCTCCGTTAACCACGAGGAGAGGTGTTCAAACTAAGCAACGCATTCCTAGCTTTAAAGAACTTATTAATTATGATGTTAAAAAATGTTTGCAAAAAGTTCAAATCTCGAAATCAAGTTACGAAGTCTTAATAAGTTGTTGCTTTGAGTCATGATTCATCTTGAATTATGACTATGAAAATAAGTTGACCAATGGTTAAATTAAAATGAGTACACACATTCAATCGTATATCCAGTGTTTAGGCAGTTGAAATTCACAAGTCATAAGTATGAGGGCTTAACATATAAAACTTATAACGACAAAAGATCCGAAGATTTAATTTGCTTTAGCTTGTAACTGTGAAAAATCAAGCCGATGAATTTATCCGTAAGACATCCGTAAGATCACACTACGGACGCATCTCATCTATGATCCCAGTTTTAATAATAATAGAAAGTCAACTTGTTAAAAAATGAGAAAATCCAAAATATTAGTTGTAGTTAGTATCAAATCATAAAAGGTGAAAACGGGGCTTACAGTTACTTCACTAACATTGTGTGAGTACACACAATACCTAGTTTTGGGGAAGTTTGATTAAGTGCTTAATTACACATATCTTTTACCTCTAAAAACGAGCTTAAATGACCAAAAACAGACAAAAACTGCCAAATATATGTTTGTTTTGCATTTGTATTGTGCAGGAAGTGGATATCATCAAAAAGACAGAAAACCAAGCCAAAATGACAAAACTGAGCATGGAATGGAAAAGAACTTTGCCAAAATCAAGGCAAAGTCCAAAAATGTCAAAGTCAGAGTCAATACTGAAGAATCAGAGTCAACCGAGCGGAACTGAAAATACTATTGAAGCAATCTGAACCATCTGATGGCCGGGAAAGCCCAAAAGTATATCAATAAAGACTGTGAAGACCAAAATGGGCCCTCATCAATTACAACAGCCCATTGTGACAATTGACAAATACTGTTGAAGACTTGAAGCCCAATCCAGCCAGTTTAAACAGCCCATCTCACCATGTACACACAAAACCCACTTCATAACCTTATTGGGCTTGAAAAAGCCCAATAACATAAGCCTAACCCTCAGTGGGCCCAATACAAGCTCACACACCTTATTGGGCCCAAACCCAAACCCAGTGGGCCCAATACAAGCCCAATAGCCCAAAACATCTTTTTTATAAAACTCAAGGACCAAAAATGTAAATTTTAAAAACTTTGTTTTATAATTAAAATTGAAAAAATAAATTTTAGGGGCTTAAATTGCCAATTTTGAAAGTTATTTTATAAAAGAAAAGTGGTAAAACAAAGAAGGACTAAAACTGCCAAATGGCAGTTTTTCTTTTAGTTATAAACTAGAGGGACCTGATTTGCCATTACCCTAAACCTTCTTTGTTTTCTTTTTATAAAACAGAGGGACCAAAATGGTCACTTTCTAAACCCTTTTATAACTGAAAAATCGGCTTATGCAAAGTGAAAAGAAAAGGAAAGATGGGGGGGCATTCTTGCCTCTTCCCCATTCTTTCCTTTTAAACCCTGCAACCCACCCGTACCTTAACCAACCTTCGCGCCAAAACCATACCACCCTCTCCCCACGTTTTTATGGCCAATACCACCTCCCAAGTACTCCCACCAGCTCACCCTCACCTTACCCTGCCCCTATACCCCTTCCCACTTGCAAAACACTCAACCCCGAAAACCCTTTCAATGGTGAGATTGTATTCAAGGCAAGCCAAGGGCTAGGATTGCATCAAGAGCTTCCTACTCTCACAGCTAGCACATCCCAACACAAAGAGAAGGCTGAGAGCCTCTATAAAAGAACAAAGAACAAGCCAAAGACAACACACCATTTTTATGTTTTTTTTTGCTTAATTTTAAATTCCAAGTCTGTCTTTTAATTATTTGAGTATAACTCAGTTGTTTTTTAAGCTAATATTGTAATACTTTTCAGTTTAATAAAAGTTAAGTGTTTGTGGAATTTCCATTGTCGAAATTTGAAATATAAATTAAGCTGTTTTATTTCTGTTTAAATTGCTTAAACATATGTTAAAAGTTGTTAGACCTAACTTGTAATCACTTATCTCAGCTTTCCTTTCACTAAAATCAGTTAAAAAACGTTTTTCATATATTTAAGGGGGTGTTTGGTTTTGACCCAAAATGGGTCATATGGGGTTGTGCATGGGTCAAGTGCACTCAGCCACTTTTGGCTGAGTGTGTGGGTTTCATTAGGCCATTTTAATCACTATCTTTAGTTTAAAAATAAGTTTTTATGTTTTTTTTTGGTTTCTGTCAAAATTTGAATAAGCCAATTTGAGCTTAAGTGCTCAAGCTGCATAAGCAGCTTAAGCACATTGAGTTTGTGCTCTTTGGTGTTTTTTCTACCCATTTACCCAACCTTGTTTGTGCTGGTCCTTTTGGTGTCACAAGTATAGTCTAAAAGTTGCTTGCAAATTTTTTAAGAACCCTCAAGTTTAAGCCCCATTATCAGCAGCTTTTTCTTAACCTTAGGCTCTTAAACTTTGAAAATAAGCTCACTAGTCACCCTTTTAAATCTGTTTGTACTTGGATTTGGCCAATAAGCTTTTAAGAGCTTATTGCATAAGCTCAAAAAGCCCTTTCCTCACTTGTTTCATTGGCCCTCCCCGGTGCTGAGCACCAGAGTTTCAGCCCCCTTTTTCTAGCTTATTTGCCATTAAGCCTAGACATTAGTGCTTTTTAATATAGCTTATAGGTAGGCATTTTAGGTTTAGCAGCTTAAATCCCTTAGATAGCTTATTTATATAGCTTATTTAGTGCTTAAAGTTCACCTTTTTCTGTTTTCTTTTAAAAAACTGTTAATATAGCCTAAGTACTGCCCAGCTTATTTTAGGGCTTATTCTAGAAAACATAGCTTATTTAGGATTCCATTTTCCCTAGCAGCCTATTTCCCTTAGTTTTATAGCTTATTGTGCCTTAAACCCCAAAAAGAAAGAAAAATAAGCTAAAAGCTATTTAGCTTTTAGCAGCCCCAAAAGCTCTCAATTTATGCTTATTACTTTAAGATTCAGCTTATTTACTATTATGAAAAATCTCTCCTTAAGCCTGAACAAGTTGCTTCTTTGGCTTTTTTGCTAATAAGCCCACTGGACCCACTTTGTAATCGGGTCCACTTCAGTGACCAATGTGTAACTTTTCTCTTTCTAGTTAACCATTGTTAGTCCCTGTGTTAGTGTTAGCCTGTTACCTTGTTGTCCTTGTGTCCTTTCACTGTTAGTCCTTTTTGTTTTAAAAACAGTTAGTTTAGTTGTTAGTTATTTACTTTTAATTAATTTAAATTAGGTTAAATCTAATTAGTTTTAATTAACTTTTATATAATCAGTAAAATTTTGGGCATTTTATATATTTTTAGAATGTTAACTTTTTCTTTATTTTAATTTTATTTTTCAGAAATTTTATAACTTTTTTATTGTCTTTTTCTATTTCTAGTTTAAATAGTTTTTAATCTTAAAAATTTATAAAAAAACCAAAAATTAATAAAAAAAATATTTTTTTTTATTTATAAAATTTTCTTTTGTCAATTTAGTGTCTAGGAAAAAATATAAATATATTATAGGCCTTAATTTTTTTCTTAAATATTCATTCTGTAGACCGTTTTAACCTGGTGCATTTTTACCGTATCTTTTTCGTTTTACATTCAACAACCTCCGTTTTAGTCTAGTTTTCTTTTATTTTTCAATTTTTTTTTTTGGGGGGGGGTGTAAGTTAATTAGATTTTAATTTTGATTATTAATTAATGTAGCATTTATTTTCTTAATTTTAGTATTTAGTGTTCCCGATACCTGATTTCTGTTCCCCGTATTTAGGTATAGATTTAATTTAGGATTTCCCTTTAACTAATGTTTGTATCGTAGTTTTTTAAGATCCCATTTCTATACCTGTTTCCCATAGGATTAAATTAGTTTTATTTAATTTAAACTTTAGTTTTTAATTATATCATATTTCCATCAATAATTCCTCATCAAACAGGATAAATTTCAATTGCAGCCTCGTTGGGACATACGACCCGGGAATATCTCTTCCGGAATCTTTTTATTATTGATTTGATTCTTATATATTTTATATATACTATCTTACGAACCAAGCATAAATAAATTGTTAGCATTGGTCACACCTGGAACATTCAATTATATAATAACAATCATTTACAAACCTTAAACATGCTTAAATCTACCAATCCTTAAATCTATCAAAATGAAGATGTAACCAATTCTTATTATTGATTGTATAACCATATAGATGACTTTCAAAGTCTCTCAGCTTAGTCCAATAAACGGTTGCCTTTTGACATTATTTTTGTTGTTGCCAATAGCTATAAGTATCGAGAGCGTTACTTTTCATCTTGGTTTGAAAGTAAAAAAATAGAAGTGGGGTGTTTACAGGATTACATTTGCTTTGGCTTTAGACTTTTAGATTAACTTACCATCCCAGGATGGGTTATGAAGTATGCATATCCTTGCATAAGCTTCTCTCGTGGGAATCGCCACTGACCTGTAACAATGTTCGCACCATAGTCACATGGAACGGGGATCGCTCCGGTACGGGATCGCGGTTCGGGATCGCGGTTCGCTATTTCTAAAAATCCGGTACGACGGGGGGTAGGCTCGTTCCGGTTCGCTTCGGTTCGGTGTACCATATATTACGGTTTTATATTTTATAATTATCAGCTAGAAGGTAACCTAATAATTGTTGTAAAAGGCTTTACAAACATCGGTTAACTTAATTGAAAATCTTAAAACGTACGATTACGTTACATAAGTACTTTTGTTTAATTAAGTGGTGATTTCAGAAAATGAGTCAAACTAATTGGGTTAATTATTTTATTCACACTTATTATATAATACCTGCGAGGTATTATATACTTTTCACTAATCTTTGGATTAATTGTCCTTGTGATATAACTCACGGTATGAAGCATATAAGGGTTATTTTTCATATGTAATATATAAAGTATATATATTACACACTTTGGGAATATTCTAAATTTATTTATTTAACCAACCACCAAACCATTACAATGTTAAATCTAAATTTTTATCAACGCGTCGCGTTGACATAACAATTCGCCGGGAAACCCAAATACATTATCCTAGGCTAGTGGGACTTAGCCGTTAAGATTAGTTGCAACTTCTCGATCGAGTCGCTTCGTCTTCCGTTCGTATTGTGCATATTAGATGCCCATCTGCCAATCGTTCTTCATCATCAATGTGAGTTCATAACCTCGCTTTTCAATCTTTTGAATGTTTATAAACCCGCGAGGGGGAATACATGCTTGTCTACAAACTTTTTACTTACTGTGTTATCTTATAACAATGTGATTGTTTTTAAAGGATATTATGAGTTCCATAGCCTCACTTTTACTCGTTTTGGATAACGGTTATAAGATATTGTTTGGGTGAAAATAGCATCGATTTTTATAAAGGACACACATGCTTGTTTTATAAATTGGACGCAAGTATGATTCATGTTTGCCTAAAGTACGATACACCAGTTAAGCCCTTTATTATGAACTGTCAATTGCATAGATGTAGTTGGAATTACTTTATGTGAGCCGGCGAATGTTATTTAATGATCTATTCGGGAACAGACTCCCGTTCGGGTGACTTGCTATCAACGGGAACGACATATATTAACATGTCGATTTAGATGTTTGGGTTTGAACATCATATCGGGTGAGTAGCAATATTATGCGAACAAGATGTCGGAGCTCTCAGTGTCATGAGCTTAGTGTAAATGTAATCTAGTTTTGTGAGATCTGCATGTGTTGCATTATCACTAAAAAGTCTTGCGGTCCTACCTTGAATATATTATTTTCAGGAAATCAATAGGCACGGGGTGCCAGGGATACACTTTTGGTGACATTAAATTTGTCATGCATTCTTTATAAAAATCTTTGGGATAAGATTGATACACTTTTGGTGACATAAAAATTTGTCATGCATTCTTTATAAAAATCTTTGGGATAAGATTGATACACTTTTGGTGACATAAAAATTTGTCATGCTTCTTTATAAAATCTATGGGATTAAGATTTTGATACACTTTGGTGACATTAAATTTGTCATGCATTCTTTTATAAAAATCTTTGGGATAAGATTGGTACTTTTGGGTGACATAAAATGTGTCGTGCATTCTTTATAAAATCTTTGGGATTTTTACATGGTACTGTGATTGATAATGGATTTCTTTGCATATTTAACTATCTATGAACTCAAAACAAATCTTTATGTTGCCTCTTTAAGCATGTTTTCTCAGAGGAAAATTATATGCTCGGATTCTTGAAGTGGCTTGTGGAGTCCCTATACATTCATGCTTTTCATTGTGATGCAGAATTATCCGGGGACATTTTGTTATATCCAATTCAGATTTTGATTAAATCAACGATGATTACTTTTCAAACAACAATTAGGAGGTTCGTTACTATTGGTATCTAGCGCTGTGTATTATGAAGTAGCACCCCATGTGGTATTCCGCTGCATTGTTGTATTTTTGGGGGTGTTACATCGCATATTCAAACACATAAATAAGTATGAGGTGATAAACATAATTAAACAATCAATGATAATTTAAGAAATCGATTTTAAAACAAACCAAACATTGAACTTTCATTAAGATATCTAATACCCGAGGGTATTAGCCCACAACCATTGTAATTATACAAGCGTAATCAAATAATTGAAAATTAAACGATTAAGAGAGTAAGAATTACATGATGTCTTTTATGGATTTGTGATCAATGGTTGACCTTTATGGCTAATATTTTCATCTAAATTTCACTCTCTGATGGTGTTACTTGGTATAAGACATATGATATTGCATACTCAAAACTCGTTTTGAGTCTTCTATTTATAGTTGTGAAAAATACTCGATACGCCGTATCCAGATAGGTCGATACGGCGTATTGGGCTGGATTCCTTGGAGTGCGCGCTACGTTCGTAATAAATCTTTGATATCATTCCCAATTTACTTGATTTACTGTATCTTTGAATAGTTATCTTCATGGATACGGCGTATGTAGATAGCATGGATACGCCGTATTAGTTTTTAATAAATTAGGATCAAATCAGCTTAATATAAAAAGAAAAATGATTTTTGAAAACTTTAAGGGATATTTTCAACTGGCAGTACTAACCCTGAGTTAGTACTGCTAGTTCTCTTTTGGGATTTTTCACTGACAGTGCTAACTAAAGCTAGCAGTACTAACTCCAAGTTAGTACTGATAGTTAAAACTGTTAGTACTGGTGGTTCATTTAAGCTTATCAGCTTATTATTTCTGCTTATTTAAGACTTCCTTAGCTTTTTAGAGTAGATTAAACCATTTTCCTTTACTGTCTTTAGGAGTAAGCTTACTTTAGCTTATCTGCCTTTTAAGAGATTATCAGTTTTTAGTTTTTAGCTTATTCTTCATTCTAGTTTATTGTAGTTGCTTATTCTTATGCCTGAGTGCTTATTAGGGATAGTTAAATATCTGTTTTAGCTTATTTGCTTATTTCTTGTTTCATTGTGTTTTAGTAAAGCTAGCAGTACTAACTTAAAGCTAGCAGTACTAACTCCAAGTTAGTACTGTTGGTTAATACTGCTAGTACTGTTGTTAGTACTGCTGAGTTTCTCTTGCTTAGTTTAGCTTAATTGCTTTTTGAATTTGCTTATTTAGAGTTAGCTTAGCTTATTTGATTTGTCTTAAGTTTATTTGAGCTTATTTGTGTCTTAGAGTAAAAGTTTTAAGTGTTTTTACCATTCCTAGCCTTTAAGCCTGCTCTAGTTTATTTTCCTTGCTTCTCTTCTCGTGCATTTGCTTATTAGTGATTAGCGCCCAATCATTCCTTGTCATATTCAAACATCGATTATCAATTCGTCTTTTGATTTTCCATTCAAACTTCGTTGGGACATAACGACCCGGAGACACTCTATACTGCTTTCGGTTTTATTGATTTCGCGAGATTTTGATCCTTGTTTGATTTTGTGGATTTTTGATCCTTGTTATATATTTATATTTCTTTATATTTATTTATATATAAAAAGGAGTAAGAATACGCGAGTCAATTTTTGCTTTTTATATATAAATAAATATAAAGACAACCTAAGTTGGCGTTCCCATAATGGTCAACTTCCCTTACATCCCGCTTTTTACATACTTTTACAGAATAAGTGGTGATATCGGCCATTTTTTACAAGACTTTACATCGTTGATTTTTGTAACGTATCAACGAATAATCGATCCTTCCAAGTGATTCCTTCGGTATAAACTTCTTTTGAACCGACTATTTTTTCTTCTTTTTTTGCAATACATCATAAATCTCGGTTTAATTCCATCGTCTTCACTATCATAATTCATCCGGATAATCTTTTCCTTGCAATACTTTTTCTTCGGACATGATTCATAATCGCGAAAGTAGCGAAACTTACGAGCTACATATTTTTCCTATTGCATTGTGCAATTTCCCGACCATTACAGAGATAGAAAAATTTCACTTTGACACAGGAAATACAAAACTTTACACGAAAGCAACTAGCAACATTGATTAAAATAGGCTAAGGTGCAAAGGTGTAACAAAACATATAATATGGTGTAGAAAAAGAAAGGAATGGCTCAACAGGTTGCTCTAGGGAATTTTACTCTAAAAATGAGAGTAATCAAGGGTTACACGGGATTTAACTAACCAGTGTGGTTAGTTATTTTTACGACATGTAGGCTATTTGGTTTAATCCTAGAAATTTATCTGTTGAACATGTTCTTCCATCTAAATCCATAGTACTTATCATATCGGTCTCGAGTGATATACCAGGCTAAGTTCTAAAGTTCACTACATCACCGGCACACTCATAATTTTGTGGAATTTTAGTAGACAGTTGGAAACGGAACAGGCTTAATTCTCACAATATGTATCAAGGGTTATAGTGCGCTAGGTAATGTAACTAATGATTTTTACAAAAGTCATGCTATTTTTTTAAAAATTTTGCCTATTTTTAAGCACTATTAAGCTCGTAGCATGTTATTTTGTAAAAAGGAGGACAAGTACGTTCTAATTCTCCATCCGCCCACTTAAATTATACAACGTCCTCGTTGTATAGATAAAACAATTAAATAATTTAGGAAATAGAATTAGAACGGAAAACTCCCTGATGTTTTGCTCGTGATGATTCTCCAAGATGAGTTCTTGAGCAAAAAGTGTGTTCTCTCGGGCTTCAAAATGCCCGGATAAGTTCAACACATGTCTTTTTCAGATGATACCATATCATAGTTTCAGCAAGGTCCTGCATAAAAGGTTAGAAGATAAGTGCAATTTCTATCTCGCTATAATGGTACAAGAAAACAAATAAGTACACAACTGTACAAGGATCAATACGCCGTATCCCAAACCATAGGATACGCCGTATGGTTCCTATAAAAACAATTAAATTACTGGAAATTAAATATTAAGTTTTTAAAATTGATAACGTCAAGACACGTCTATACGCCGTATCCAAAAGGGTTCAATACGCCGTATAGAGTTTCTGGGAAGACAGACTCGTGCAACAAACAATTAAAATGTGATAAACAATTAAAATGACCGGGTTGTCTCCCGGGAAGCACTTTTGTTTCAGTTGGTCTTTAAGTTCGACCTTTTTCCTCTTTCTTCTCATTCGTCATCCGGTGTTGCCATGACCCATCCTTCATCTATGAGACGTAAAAGTTCTCGATAAGCATCGAGGCATTGGAGTTCGGGTTTGTCCCTGATGTGCCCACAACATAAGCCCTTGCCACAACGTTACCATTCCCAGCCTGATTTCCCTGGTTCTTGTTTCTTAACTTTAGGCAGCCCTTCTAGTAGTGCCCTTGAACCTGATTTAAGCAATCTTATACACGTAACTATAAAATATAATATGAAAGCAAATTACCAAACTACCCTTGAGGACAAAGGTAGAAAGGAAAATCTTCACATATATATATATATATATATACATATATATATATATACATATACATATATATATATACATATACATATATATATATACATATACATATATATATATACATATACATATATATATATATATATATACATTATAATACGTATATTAACCGGGAAGTATGATTCCCGGGTCGTTATTCCCCAACGATTTATGAAATTGAGACCACGTTTGTTGTTCGGACAATGATTTGAATTGGTAACAAAGATTGATTTGATTATCTATTTCTACAAATTAAAAACCATTAAAATAAGCAAATAATAACAATTAAGCACGAAAACAAATAACAGGAAATCAAACTTTAACTAAAAACACAAAACGGAAACCCTAAGCGGCAGTTAAAAACCTTAAATTTCCAAATTTAAAAACCTAATGAAAATTCTTTTAAATAGACCGAATAATTGACTAAAAAGAAAGTTTAAAAAAGAAAACTAGAAAAACAAAAAGGGAATTGAGAATGAGCTTAAAAACATGAAACAACTACAGAACGGAAAACGTAATCCCGTTCTATTAAAAAAAAAATTGAAATTTTTGCAATTAAAAAAAAAATAAAACAAAAAAAACCCTACATGCAAAAACTATTTTTTTTTCCCTCCCCAGAAAAACTTCACTTTCGTACGATAAAAGAAAATTTTTTTCTAAAAAAGAAGGAATTATATTTTTTTTATTGATTTAATTTATTTTCCTATTTTTTTTTTTTTAATATGATTTTTTAAAAGTTTATAATAAAAATAAATGTTTACAAAATAAAACTGAACTGTAAAAAATTCGAATAAAAATTTGTGGAAATTACTTGATCTAGCAAGAGACCATAGGAAAAATAAAGCTCGTGTTCCAGACTAAGCTTATAAAAAAACGAATAAGGCTAACGAAATAAAATCTTAAACACTGATTAGAGCTAAAAGAGGAAAAACTAATAACATTAAGAAAATACCAATAAATTTATGCGTTAAAACTATCTAATGTAAGAAAGAGCCAAGACTGGCTAATACCTTTGTGGTTAGATATGAAGTGTGTGTTGTGATTTAATAAAGGGTTGCGGGGTTTAGAGGTCGGGGGTGTGCGAGCCTTGCTGCCACACCCCGAATGTCCCAGCGCCTTCGCCTTTTTTTTTTTATTATTTTTGAAAACTTATAAAAGCAACAAGTTTCTTCAAGAAAAAATGCTAAAAATAAACGGCACTTTTAAATATAAAAGAAACTTTTTATGAAAAGCAATAAATAAGTCTGTAAAATATAAGCTTAAAGAGACCAGAAAAAAAAACTTCTTAAAAAACTAAATATGGAGTTTAACTTTTTTGGCTTTTTAAAGATTATCTAAAATTTTACCACAAACTTAAAAAAAAGCTAACAATAACTGAAAGTCTAGAAAGCAAAGCATAGCAGGCAAAAACTAATAAGCTAATACTAAACTAGGAAATATAAGCAAAAGGGAAAGAAAATAAAGCAAATTAAAAAAAGCACTTAGGAAAAACTATAGACCAAAGCAGTCCGAACTAGTTTAACTTTGGGCTTGAAAAAATAAGATACTAAAAAAGAATCCTTATGGAGCAAAAGCCTCTACCTATATCCCTCTTTTTTTTCGAAAACTTATAAAAGAAAAGTTGTTGACAAGCTCAAATTAAGCACTTTTACTAAAAGATACTATTTATGAAAAGCTTTAAATAAGCTGAAAAATAGCTTGAAATAAAACAGAAACACTAAACTACAATTTTTGGTATTTTTGGTTTTAAATGAAAAAGCTAAAATAAGCTAACAAGGACTTAATAAGCTACAAACTAACTAATTCTAACCTAATAAACTATTTTAAGTGGACAATGAGTAAAAACTAAAAAGTAATAAGCTAAATTGACCTAATAAGCACTTAATTGAACTCTGGCAACCAAACAGGCCCTATAGGGATCTTTGAGCTTATTTTTAGATAAGCTTTTGGATCCTTGTAGGGATATGGCTTATTCAGGCTTAAACTATAACTAAAAGTTTTCCTAAAACAAGTTTTAAAAACTATTTTGAAACACAGGAGCTTATTGGAAAAACCCATTGAAAACAACTTAAAACACTCAGAACCTGCTGAGTTTCCTTTTGAAATTGAAAAGACAAAGTGCTTATTTAAAGGCTAAAAACAGATAATCAAAAGTACTTTTTATTGAAAAACAACTTAAAACAGATAAATTATCAACCTAAATTTATAAGCATGCTAAAAATCTAAGCCTAAATATTACTTTTACTTGCTAAAAATTTAGATTAAAAATGGCCTTAAGCAATTAAAGCTGCTGATGCAATTGACAATCAAAACATGGAACAACTCAGTGCAGGCTAAATGAACTTGATTCTATGCTCTTAAAGACAAAAACTAAGGACAAATTAAGCATTAACTTTTACTAAATTGATTAGAAACTAAAAATGCAAATCACTCTTAACAGATTTAAACTAATATTATCCTAATTTAAGAAAAACTAAGTTGACCTAACCTAGCTTATAAATCTAATACTAAAAGACTTAAATGAGAAGTTAAAATCAAAATTTTAAGACCAATTGGCCACTAGCAGTATTAACTTGTGGTTAATACTGTTATGCCAAACACCCCTTTAACTAGACTTAAAATCATTTTGGCTTATGAAAAAGCTTTTTAATGAGCAAAACTTTAATACCAGATATCAAACAGTTTATGGCAACTATAATGAACATATAACAATAAGAAAATAAGCCAGAAACAATAAGCTACTATCTAAGCTAATATTTTTGGATTTTTAATGATTTATTAGACAAAAAAATGAAAACACTAAGATCTACACTACAAAAGCTGAAAACAGATGATCAATCATGTTTAATAAGCATAATAAGACAGGATTAAGCATAATTAAGCCAAAGTATAAATAAGCAGATTAAGCACATATTTAAAACTAGGGCAATTAAACGTCAGAAAACAGACTACAATGAAAGACTTACAATAGCCCCTCATGCTAATCAAAGGCAAATAAAGGCTCAAATGACGTCGTCTACCAAAGCTCCAGCTATATCCCAAGGACTAAGCTTCCCCCCCGGTAGGGTCCCACATAAGCTTTCCTTGTAAAGCTCTCTATCATCCAAAAGCTCAAAATCCCATTTTAGCATTGGTATATTTATTTTCGCCATTTTTTTTAAGAATTTAAATAGATTAGATGCTTATTATGAGCTCAATTTGAGCTTAGAGACTCAAAGAGCTAATAAGAGCTTATGAGAAGCTTATCAAACAATAACATGAGTAATTGAGAGATTTGAGAGCTTATTTAGTAAAAACAGATTGTGTAAAAGTAAGAGATGAAATAGAAAGCTGAGTATAATTCATAAAAGGACAGATTACAATAAGCTGAAAAAGAAGAATTATATTTAAACTAAAAAATTACATAAGCTACTTTAAACACTAAAAAAATGCAAGAAAGAAAAAAGATGTCTCGTGTGTGAGAAGTGAGATTATATTTATAGCCTTCAAAGGATTCTTCTAGGTCCTGAGGTTGTTAGATGCTCCTCTAGATCTCGTCCCTTGGATCATTACTTGGCCTTCAATCTTTAATTTCATCTGTTGGATCAATGAGTGTGCACACGGATTGCCAACGTGGCATTCCGTGTGTCAGACCTCGTGTGCTTCTTTTGCACTTATTTTAGTGCAAATTCTTTGTCCTTGATGTGTTTCTTGTCAGACCCGCGTGTCATTCCTTGTGGGATTCAACCAATGAGGGGCTTGTATGACGTCTTCTTTTGCCAGCTTGTCACTTGGTATCCGAATTAATAAGCCACGTCCTCAATTTTAATTTACCCTTTGATTTCACGCAGGTAAAAATTAAAGGAGATGATGAATAGTAACAACAATATTTCCCGCGTTTTACTTTTTATAAAAGGGGGTGGGTGTTTGACTTCTTCTTTGACCCGGGCTTATACATTGGGCCATGAGTGTGTTTGGGCTCGGGTAAAGTTAACAGGATATGGTTTTGGGTTTTATAAGGAGGTAACGACCGTTATCTCTTTATAAAAAGAGATAACGGTTGTTAGGGCTTTTAGGGATTTTTGTGAAATATATTTAACAATGAGGGGTTGTTTTGGTAAGTTTTGGGTTTTGTCATTTAGTGAGTTGACTTTGGTTGACCAAGGGTTGACTAGAGTTGACTATTGATGACCTTGATAGCATTCTCCCGGCTTTTGTACTCTCTTTCCTTTCCCGTGTCCGTGTTTGTCCGGTTTTTTACCGTTTTCTTGCGATTTTTGCTATATCCGTACCTACACAATCACAAAGACAAAACAAGCAATATACAAGCATTTTATGCACAATTTTATCTTTTTAGGGCCATTTTTGATATAAAACGGATATGTGTTTTCACACATATCAAAATTCCCCAAACTAAGTGATTGCGTGTCCTCACGCAATATTATATGCTTTATAACCAAATACCTCAAAACTTCCCCAAACTAAATCTTTAAAAAGTAGCAAAGACTTTTGTGGAGAGAGTTAAGAAATCACAAGTTATAAAATACTCCAATTTCCTATTTTTATAAAACTTTTTCATTTTCATTTTTTTATAAACTTAGAATATTTTGACTTTCATTATTTCCATAATTGTTAGGTATCATAGAACAAGATGTATTTCGATCCGAGAATGCCCCAAAAAGGATAAATTCATCGTCCCTGACTTTTCACTTATCCAAACCAAGCTTAAAACGAAATCACAGCTGGATATCAGTAAAGATGCTAACACTACTCATATTTGCAACTTGTGAACTGTTTACTCCTGACATTTATTATATCTTAAGTGAATGTGCTATTTTGAATTTCAACAATGCATCAACGTTTTGCAAAAAATACTATGCTTTACGTTCCACCCAAGAATAATGAGTTTGAAGGCGAGATGAGATCATCCTTATTGTTAGCGGACTTTCGTCTCAGGCACATCCATCCTTGCAGCTAAGTGGACAGGCTTTTGACACCCCACAGAGACTAGTTATCAGGGACTTAGGGGACCTGTAGGTTTCAAAAACTCTCAAGGTTTCCCATATGCATAGCTTATAACATAGAATAGTCAAAGTTATAAAAATTATTTTTTGAATTTAACAAAAAGAAATGTAATTTATTAATTTAAACTTAATAGTTAAACATTTATTGGCAATTGTGAAAAAATCCCTCGACCTTTAGGATGGCTGCAACATCGTTATGAGCCTGGCAACAAAGATGCAGCAAACTTTTATCAGTCTCGAATTTTTATTCTTACTATGGGCTTTCTTTAGAAGACTACCACATCGGTTGTGAGTCGGCAAGAGGTAGTAAACTTTTATCAGCCCACAGTTTTTATTATTACTATTTTTTTGTTTTTCAAAATTTTTTTATTTTTTTATTTTTTATTATTATATTTTTTTAGAGAAGAATTCTTTTTGAAAAATTCAAGTATAAATTTGAACTAAGACTAAATTTTTTGCTATATATTACATAAAAATTATTGATTTAAGTTTTTATTTTCAAAAACCAGCACGGGATCATTTTATCATTATTATTATTATTATTATTAATATTATTATTATTATTTTATTTTTATTTTTTTATATTGAGAAGACTTCTTTTTGAAAAATTCAAGTATAAATTTGAACTAGGACTAAAATTTTTGCTATATATTACATAAAAATTATTGATTTAAGTTTAATCTCCAAAAACAGCACGTATATTATTCGGGTTAAGAGCTTAAGGAACAAGCTAGAGCTCAACACGCTCGATCAGGTCAAAATTTACTCTTATTCTACCCATCAAGAAAGTCAAAATTGTGACAAAAACACTTATTTTATTTTTGAAAATTTTAAAATTTTTCATATTTTTGAAAAAAAAAATTGTAGGAAAACGGGGTACGTGAGAACAACGGGCAAAAGTAGGCAAAAATCATATCGAAGATATACTACCCCATACTAAAATCAAACATTATCCTCAATGTTTCCTAGCCTAAGACTTAAAAACCCCATACTAGAACTCAAAAAGTCAAATGCATAACCTAAACATGAAGAAAGTATCACAAAAATCTTTAGCCGTTTATTAAGTGTGCTATAAGATAAATGTTAGTCGATAAAAATCTTTAGGATATCTGATTTCCCCAAACTAATGGCAAGCAAAGGCTAGGAAGCTCGAGTGGACCGGGACAAAACACCGAACACGAGAGACTTTAGAAAATTTGGGTTTATCCTGCAAACAATCACAACAAACAACAAACACAAAGATCGGAAGAGTACAAGCCTCCTCACATCACAATAGAAATAAGAAAGAAAATAGAAAATGGATAAGCATGGGGTGCCTCCCACGAAGCGCTTTGTTTTTGGTAACCGAGTCACATAGCTTGACTCGATCCCTGAATTCATTCATCCTTAGGGAAAGTCTAGAGATCCGGGACAACCGTGGGTGGTGTGTCCCCTCCGAAGTAGTGCTTAAGTCGGTGGCAATTCACTTTGAAGTTTGATCCGTCGGTATGAGATAATTTTGCAGTGCCATATGGAAAAACTTCGGTTATAGTGAAAGGGCCGGACCATCGGGTTTTAAGCTTTCCCGAGAATATCTTTAGACGAGAGTTGAAAAGCAAGACTTGATCACCAACATTGAAAATGCGGTTTTTGATCTTTGAGTCGTGAAGCTTCTTCGTCCTCTCCTTATAAATCAAAGAATTCTCGTATGCTTGATCACGAAGCTCATTAAGTTCATTAAGTTGCAGCTTACGGTGATCGCCCGCGGTTTTAAGATCGAAATTAGCATGTTTTAATGCCCAATACGCTCTATGCTCTAATTCGATAGGTAGATGACACGGCTTTCCATACACGAGCTTGTAAGGTGTGCAACCAATTGGTGTCTTATAAGCGGTACGGAATGCCCATAGAGCGTCATCAAGCCTATCGGACCATGAGGCACGGTTTTCTCTAACTGTTCTTTCTAAAATACGTTTTAACCCACGATTCGACACCTCGACTTGACCACTCGTTTGAGGGTGGTAAGCGGTAGCTAGACGATGAGTGACCCCATACTTAGACATTACTTTAGCAAATTTGTCATTACAGAAATGGGTCCCACGATCGCTTATAATAGCTCTCGGTGTACCGAATCGGGCAAAAAGAGATTTCAAAAACTTAACTACAACTCTAGCATCATTTGTGGGGAGCGCCTTGGCTTCAACCCATTTTGAAAGATAATCAACAGCTACGAGGATGTATTTATTTCCTCTTGAAGATGGAAATGGTCCCATAAAGTCTATGCCCCAGACATCAAAGATTTCACACACTTGGATGGAATTTTGTGGCATCTCATCACGTTGTGAAATTTTTCCCTGACGCTGGCATGAGTCACAGTTTTTGACTAACTCATGGGCATCTTTGTAGATTGTGGGCCAATAAAATCCGGAGTCAAAAACCTTTTTGGCGGTGTAGTTGGCACCGTAATGTCCCCCGGTGGGTCCACTATGGCAAGCTGTGAGGATGTCGACAGCTTCTTGGCCTGAAACACATCGCCGGATCACTTGATCCGCACAGGTTTTGAATAGAAAAGGGTCGTCCCAAAAATAGTGTTTGACATCTTTGAAAAATTTGTTTTTCTGTTGAGTTGACATTCCTTTGACAATGAAATTCCCCGCGTGGTAATTTGCATAATCGGCAAACCACAGGGTACTTGGGTTACCACGAGAAGTCACCATATTAAGTGTCTCGAGAGGAAAATTTTCGTTAATTTCCTTTGGATCGAAAACATTTTCATACGGGTTTTCTAATCGGGACAAATGATCGGCTGCGTAGTTCTCAGCTCCCTTCGTATCAATTACTTTAAAATCGAATTCCTGAAGGAGTAGAACCCATCTTAACAATCTTGCTTTGGCATCTTTTTTGGCAAAAAGGTACTTAAGGGTGGAATGGTTCGTATATACTATGCTTTTATTCATGATGAGGTATGACCGGAATTTTTCGAAAGCGTACACCACAACCAACATTTCCTTTTCTGTTGTGGTGTAGTTTGATTCCGCCTCAGTCATTGTTTTGCTAGCATAATGTATAGGCCTAAAGTGCTTCTTAATTCGTTGCCCTAGAACCGCACCTATGGCATAGTCGCTTGCATCGCACATAAGCTCAAAGGGCTGGTCCCAGTCAGGAGCAATCAGAATTAGAGCTTCGGTTAATTTCTTCTTTAAGGTCTGAAAAGCTTGAATGTATTCCTCTAAGAAAATAAAAGGAGTGGTTTTCTCAAGGAGATGAGTTATGGGTCGAGAAATCTTTGAAAAGTCCTTGATAAATCTGCGGTAAAAACCTGCATGTCCGAGAAAACTCCTAATACCCTTGACGGTAGTTGGGTGAGGTAATTTAGGAATGACGTCTATTTTGGCTTTGTCGACTTCTATTCCTTTCTTTGAAATTTTGTGTCCGAGTACGATGCCTTCTTTCACCATAAAATAGCTTTTTTTCCCAATTTAGAGCCAACATAGTGTCTTCACACCGTTTAAGCATTCTTTCTAAATTGGAAAGGCACGTAGAAAAAGAGTTTCCGAAAACTAAAAAGTCATCCATGAAATCTTCCATTGTCTTTTCAATCATATCATGGAAAATAGCCATCATACACCTCTGGAACGTGCCTGGTGCATTGCACAAACCAAAAGGCATGCGGCGATAAGCAAACGTTTCGTATGGGCAGGTGAATGTGGTTTTTTCCTGATCTTTCGGATCGATTGGCATTTGAAAATAACCCAAGAAACCATCAAGGAAATAATAGTATTCATTTCCTGCGAGTCTCTCAAGCATTTGATCCATAAACGGCAAAGGGAAGTGGTCTTTCCGGGTGGCTTCGTTCAACTTACGATAATCAATACAAACTTTCCATCCTGTTACAAGTCTAGTCAGTACTAACTCATTTTCATCATTGGTTACTACGGTCATCCCTTCTTTCTTTGGCACACAGTGCACTGGGCTCACCCAAGGACTATCCAAGATTAGGTAGATCAATCCAGCGTCAATAAGTTTTTCAACCTCTTTCTTAATGACATCATGGATCTTTGGATTAACCCTTCTCTGATGTTGGACCGCTGGTTCGTAGTCCTCTTCCATAATAATTTTATGAGAGCAAATATTTGGGTTAATACCCTTTATGTCGGAGAGTTTCCAAGCGATGGTCGCTTTTGGGACTTTAGAACCTTTATGAGAGCGGTCTTTTCATCGACACTCAAATCTTTGGCAATTATGACGGGAAATTTGTTGTTGTCTTCCAAAAATGCATATTCGAGATGAGGCGGTAAGTCCTTAAGTTCGACCTCGGGAGGTTCATCAATTGAAGATTTGGCAGTTTTATCTTCACACAGTTTAAGTCCATTTCTATTTTCTAGAAAATAATTTCCTTGGTTCGGAGGTGGTGAAGGATCACTATTAAGGAGTGCTTCGAGAATAAGAATGTCCCCCTCTGTGTCATAATAGGATTCATCAACTTCCGGTGAAGTTGGATCGTCGGCTAGAGCAAGAAAAGCATCAGCTTCTTCGAGAAGTAGAAAATTACTATCCCCGAAAGGAGTGAGAGTCGGAGAAGAATTTGAAACAATCGGGTCATATCCAGGAGTGGGATTGCCACTCACGATCACGTTGGAAAATCCTAGAACTTCCTGAGAATACTCCTCACAAGCTAATTCAACAACGTCGATTCGGTTCGCTGTCATATCATTATAATTAACCGAGTATCTCGAAGTTTGATCAAGATTGTAAGTAATGGCCTCATTGCCCACTCGAAGGGTTAATTCACCTTCGTACACATCTATCAAAGCACGACCGGTCTTAAGAAAACACCTCCCGAGAATTAGAGGTACTCGAGGGTCTGGTTCAAAATCTACGACCACGAAGTCGGCTGGAAACTGGAATACACCAACTTTAACGTTGACATCTTTAGCAATACCGATCGGTCGGGAGATCGAACGGTCCGCTAGTTCTAGTGTCATGCACGTCGAAGTCAGGTTTGGAAGGTTGAGCTTTTTCCACACGGAAAATGGCATGAGATAGGCTAAGCACTCATTCATTTCGGGAAATTTACATGGAATAAGGAATCTGCCGGGGTCACCAAGTTTCTTGGGTGACTTGTTAAGTATGACAGCCGAGCAATGTTCGTTCAAAGGGGTTCTAGCTATCTCACTAAGTTTTTCTTTATTTCCGATTAAGGCTTTAAGAGTTGAAGCAAATTTGGGCATAAGAGTCAAAGCATTCATGAAGCTAATTTCAAAACTCATATCTTTAAAGATTTCGTAGAATTTCTCAATTTGTTCGTTAGCGTTTTCACGGTGCTTCTCATCATTTTGTCTTGAAGGATAAGGAATCGACGGTTTCGGGTTAGGCATCGGCACACTAACGGGAGCAACAATTGGCTTGGAAACCGGATTTTGGTTTTCAACTGGGACAACCGGAGGTTGGATGTCTTCGGTAATTCCGTTATCAGTAGGAAAAATCGTGTCCTTTGTCACCTCGGTTCTATGTTCTACTACTCTAGGAGAAGAAGTAGTAGGAATCGTAGGTCCTTAATAAGCAACACCGCTTCGGGTAGTAATACCCTTCAAGTATTCCTTCGGGTTAGTAATTGTATTACTAGGAAGAGAACCTGAAATCGAAGTCGAAGCGGTATTGGAATTTACGAACTTAGAAAGCATTTCCGTTAAATTTGTCATTTGGTTTTGTAAACCTTGGCCTTGATTTTGCATATTCCTTAATACTGCATCATTAGCCTTGACATAATTCTCAAAATCAGTTTTTGAAACACCTTGCATTTGCGGAGCGGGAGCTTGATAAGGGTGAGCTTGGTAAACCGGTGGTTGACTAGTCAGAGGTTGATAAATTTGTCCTTGGTAGAAGTTATTTCTACGGTTTTGATTGAAATTGGTTCCCCGATTTTGGTTGAAATTATTTCCTTGATTCTGATTGAAACGGTTTTGATTTTTTTGAATCGAAGGAAAACCAGGAGGTCGGATTTGGTTCGCAACCATTGGAGGTCTATAATTGGTATGTCCTTGATTGAAATTAGCTGCAGCAGCTTGTGAAACGTACTCTTGAATGTTGTCTCGATAAACATTGCCATCGGTGGCTGGACAATTTCTATAAGAATGAGTTCCTCCACAAGTTACACAACTCTGCTCGACCGCTTTTACGGGCACGGGAGCTTGGGCTTTTTGCTTGTCGATAAGCATAGTCTTCATCATATTCTTAAGTTAGAAAACTTCGGTTGTAAGAGCAGCAACATCGGGTGAAATTCCGAGGGTAGATGAATTCGAACTCACTTTGGCAATGACTGCCTTGTTTCGTGAATTATGAACTTTGGATTTACTCTTGATAATTTTCAAGCATTCACGAGGCATCTTATCCAAAAAGTTTCCACCCGCAGCGGAGTTCAATGAGTCTTGATCATTAGCATTCAAATCATTGTAAAACGTATCTAGTTGATGTAGTTCTGAAAATCCATGATGTGGGCATGCTCGAAAAAGATCATTAAATCGATCCCAAGCCTCGTAAAACGACTCGTCAAATCTTTGTTGAAATCTAGTGATTTTGTTTCGAAGATTTGTCGTTTTCGAAGGAGGAAATAATTGATTAATGAATTTTGAAACAAGATCATCCCATGTCAAAATTGATCGAGGTGGTTCTTTCTCTAGCCAAATCCGGGCTGAACCTTCGAGAAAAAATAGGAAAAGCATAAGCTTAATTGACGTGCTCGGGACGTCCGGGAATCTCATCGTAGAGGTGATCTTGTTGAAATAACGGATGTGAGCATGTGGATCCTCTTTGTCATGTCCGAAAAACTAGAGGAGGATTAACAAAAGGTTCTACTAAATTAAATGGTTCTACAACAGCCGGTGGGGCTTGTTGTTGACGGTTATGGTTGCGGGTTTGAGAACGAGTGCGCATGCACAAAAATAGAAGAAATTTTTTTTATTTTTTTTTATTTTTACTAAACTATTTTAACGGATAATGAGATAGACAACTTGAACCAAATAATCAAATTTACTTCACGGTAACTCTTAAAAATTTTACTTTTTAAGCTATTGAACAGTGAAACACTTATATCATGTCCATAAACTGCTTGTTTTGAACAAGATTGATCAAAACCATGCGTTAACTCCAAATTAAAAGTGTTGATTTCGGAATTACGATTGCATCCATCCCGTACCACCTCGGTGGGTGCTTGGAGCAATGCCGCCATAGACCGGTTATGCGCCATCGAACTAGAGGAGGAATATCAAAGGTTTCTTCCTAAATAAATGGTTCTATAACTTCGGTGGGGCTTGTTGTTGATGTTACAGTTGCGGGTTTGAAACAGTGCGCATGCACAAAATCGAAGAAGGAGAGTGAAAATTAATAACGCGCGAGGTTTTTTACAATCTTATTTTAACGGTATTCGAGAAGACACTTAACCAAATAATAAACTTACTTCACGGTAGCTGCTTAGCAAATTTTACTTTATATGTGAGCCTTACCTCGTAATGACACAAATGGCAAAGTTTTTAAATCTTTGATTCGATTGGGAACTTAACTAATGGATTTTTTTAATACCTCAATTGAAGGTATTATTTGTTGGTGTTCTTTTACCAACTTTGTATATTTTATATTTTTTTTTATGGATAATTTTATATTTTTTGATTTTTTTTGATTTATTTTTTTATATGATAATTATACTAATTAAAGAAAAGAAAAATAATTTTTACTTTTTATATTTTATAATTTTTTTTTGTATTTCTGATTTTTTAACAAAAACAAAACTTTCGAAAACGAAAGGGTCTTCAAATCACGATCAACAAACTTCAAAATAGACACACACACACACTCACAAATCCACGCAGCGGCTCCCACAAAAATTAGTTGCTTAGGAGAGCAAGCAACACACTTAATAATAAAATATAAAATAATATGAAATTCCCAAACTTCCCTTGAGGACAAAGGTAGTTAGAAAAATCACACGATAATATATATAATAATACGTATATAAACCGGGAAGTATGATTCCCGGGTCGTTATTCCCCAACGATTTGTGAAATTGAGACCACGTTTGTTGTTCGGAAAATGATTCGAATTAGTAACAAAGATTGATTTGATTATCTAAAAAAAACAATTAAAATAAGCAAATGATAACAATTAAGCATGAAAACAAATAACAGGAAATCAAACTTAAACTAAAAACGCAAAACGGGAACCCTAAATGGCAATTAAAAACCCTAAATTTCCAAATTTAAACCTAAAATGAATTTTTCTTTTTAAATAGACTCTAATTGACTAAAAAGTAAGTTTAAAGAAAAGTAGAACAAAAACGGAATTAAAATGAGCTTAAAAACACGAAAAACGAGAACGAAAATAAATCCCGTTCTTTAAAAATTGAAATTTTGCAATTTTAACCCTACGAAAGCAAAACTAATTTTCATAGAAACTTTATGATAAAAGAAAATTTTATAAAAAAGATTTATATTTTTTTTATTATTTTTCTATTTTTTATGAATTTTTAAAGTTTTTAATAAAAATAAATGTTTAAAAATACTAAACTAATTATAAAAATTCTAAAAAAATACAGAAAATAGCTTGAACTAAAAGAGACCTAGGAAAAATAAGCTAGATTACACAGCTTATCGAATAAGCTGTGTAATAAGATATAACAGCTTATTAGCTTAAAAGGGGTAAAATGTATATAAGTAATAGATGTTGTAAGGTTATAACGAAAAAGACCCCAGGGCACGATGGTAGTGGTGTGTGGTGTTGGGTTCGAGCCTTGCTCACCCCCGATTTCCACCTTCCCTTTTTTAGAAAAACTTTAAAAAACAAAGTTGTAGAAAAGTTGAAAATAAGCACTTTTAATGAAAGACACTTTTTAATTAAATGCCATAAAATAAGCTAGAGAAAAATCTTGAAAAATGACAGGAACACTTATCATATTTTGGTACTTTTTCTAAAAATAAATAAGCTTCAAAACTAAGATAAGCACCCTAAGACTAATTAAGCTAAATTTAACTTAAACCTAGCGACTAATAAGCTAAATTGACTAAATAGAACAAAGCATAAGCTATAAAACTATATTAAGCACTTAATAAAACTTGAGACCCAAACAGGCCCTTAGAAGCAACTTTGAGCTTAATTTACTATGAGCTAATGGAAACTTATGGCTTAAAACTTAACAACTTCTTAAAACTCAGATAACAAGCTTCTTGAAACAGCAAACCAAAAATAATTTGAAAAACAAATAAGCACTTAAAAAGTATAAAAAGAAAACTACAGGCTACTGTTTTTGGTGTTTTTGGTTATTATGAAAAAGCTAACAAATTCTAACCCTCACTTAGGACCCTAAGTGGTTGGAATATTAAATAAACCCCTGAAATAATTAGTGAAAATTTTCAGAAAATCTGACTTAATAACTGAAAACTAATGTTAAGCTAACCTATTAAAACTAATTTGAGGTAAAAATAGTATAACCTGAAGACTTAAAGTATTAAGCAATAAAAAACTAAATAAGCACTAATGAAACTATGAAACCAAACATCCCTAAAGGTCTTGGCTTTATTTTTCATCAGCTCTAGATCCTAATGCACAATAAGCAATACACTAAACTACTATCCCAAAATCTTACTAAAAGCACATTTGAAATGAATTTCAAAAATCAATTACTTAATGAAAATCTGAAAGAAAATATCTGAAAAACACAAGCTGCTGCTAATTTTGTCTATGATTTCTGAAAAAAAAAATGTAGTTTTAAGCAAAAACAGATGAAAAAAGATAAAGCTAATATAAAAAAGTGAATTTTAACTCATGGACATGATATATAAGCTATTTATAACCTAAAAAATCAACCCTAACTCCTCATCTAACCCCTCGTAAAATTAAAGATTAAAAAAAAAAACTTTTTGTCTTATAAAAACTGCTAGCAGTTTGACAGCATGATAACCCAAAACTAAAAACACTTTCAACGCAACCTATTTAAATGACCTTCTATTACAACTCTTTTTAACTCAAGCCTAGATGCAAAATAAGCTAAGACACAAGCTAAAGACCTGAAATAAGCTAATAATGCCATTAAAACTAACAGATTTGAGCTTATTATGAAACTATCTATTGAAAACTTAACTCCCATCAAAATCTAACTAATCAAAACATTTAGACAACCCTAATTTGAGATTTAAAATAAACACAAAATACCAAAGAGCCAAAAACAACTCACTACCCTAATGGTTTAGTCTAGCTGACCGCTAACACCCCTTTAACCATTTTAAATCCAATTAAGCTTATGAAAAAGAAATCTAAAGCTAGATTTGGAATTACCAGATGACTACAAGCTATAATTAAACCTAATGATCAAATTTAAGCTAACAAATAAGCAGAACAATAAGCTATTAACTAAGCTACTTATTTTTGGATTTTTATGATTTTTAAAGACAAAGTGACAAATTATAAGATCTAAGCTACATAATATGAAAACAGATAATCTAATCTACTTAATAAGCATAACGAAACAGAATTAAGCTCAAATAAGCAAGAGTATAAGCAGATTAAGAGAATTATAAGCTGAAAATTAAGACAGAAATGGAAATAGTAACTTACAAGCTGCCTTAGCTAAACAAAGGCTCAATAAGCTCAAATGAGCTGGTAGGGGTTCCATAAGCTCTTCCAGAATAAGCTTATCATCCAAAAGTCCATAATCCATAAGCAAAGGTGTTAAGACTGATTAAGTTGTTTTAGTATATTAAAGAGCAATTAATACTCAAATTGAGCTTAGAGCTCAAAAGCTGTTATTTAAGAGCTTATGAGAGCTTTTTGGAATAGTGACTAACAACATTTGAAGATTATAAGAGCTTATGACAGATTGATATACAATAACACAAAAATTTCATTAACTTGAAAACTTACTACAAGATAAATTGAAAAACTGAATTACATTAGTTGAAATGAGTAAAATTACGTAAGTTAAGGATTTAAAAAACTAAAATTAGAATTTAACTAAAAAAATGTAAAAGCTTAAAAAAAAACTAGATAGCGTTTGTATGAATGTGAGGGCTATTTATAGCCCTGAGGAGATGCTTCTAGGTCTTCAGGTTTTTTAGGGACGTTCCTCTAGATCTCTTCCCTTGGATCATTACTGCCTCATCTTAATTTCACACCGTTAGAACCATTGAGGTGAGCAAACGGATTTCAACAGTGGCAATTCCGTGTTGTCTGAACTCGTGTTCTTCCTTTTGCAAGTGATTTAGCACAAAATCCCAATGATTGGTGTGTTTCTTGCATTGTACGCGTGTCCTTCCTTTTGGGTATTGACCAATTAGCCTTGATGATGCTACAACTCTGTCAGGGAGTCCCTATCTCACTTGAAATTCATGCCAAAGCCTCAATTTGATTTTAACCCGTTGAGTTGTGACTCTAGTAAAACGATGAAGAATGAATATAGTAAACAACTACCTTTCCCGCGTTTTACTTTTTATAAAAGGGGCGTTTTACTTTTTATAAAAGGGGCGTTTGACTTTTCTTTGACCCTGCTTTTATTTTAACTTCGGGCTTATATAAAAAATTAGGCCAAGAGTGTGTTTTGGGCTCGGGCTTGGTTATAAAAAGGTAACGGGTGTGTAGTGGGTTTATGTAAGAGTTAACGGGTGTTAACTCTTTATAAATTAAAGAGTTAACACCGTTAGGGTTTAGGGACTATTTTTGCAATTTGGTTTTCTTTGAGGGACTGTTTTGGGAATGTTTGGGATTTTTGTCTTCTTATGATTGACTTTGGTTGACCAAGGGTTGACCAATGTTTAACTTTGAAAGCATTCTTCCGCTGCTGTATTACTCTTTCCTTTCCCTGTCCCCGTGGTTGTCCGCTTTGACTGTTTTCTTGTGATATATTTTGCATTAATCCTACCTACACAATCACAAAGACCAAACAAGCAATATACAAACATTTTAAGCACAATTTTGTCTTTTAATGGGTCATTTGGATATAAAACCGGATATGTGATTTTCACACGTGTATTTTTGCTACTTTCACAATTATTGGTATATCCGAGTATGAAGAATTATGGAAGAAATTATTCGGAGCTATTATGATCATGAAGATGGTGAAATAACACTGAGGATTGAAGATATTGGTTTGTTTAAAAAAAGAAGAGAAAAATCAGAAAATTGCAACAAAAAAAAGAGGAGGAATTTGTGAAGATAGTCGGTTCGTTAAAGCTTAAACCGATGAATTATTTGAAGGATCGATTATTTGTTGATACGTGTTATAAATCAACGATGTAAAATTTTGTATAAAGTGGTAGATATCATCACTTATTTATGTAAAAGTATGTATAGTATGGATGATTGGTAGTTGACCGTTATGGGAACGCCAACTAAGGTTGTTTTTGTTGATCTATGATCAAGACGTTTGTGTATATATTTCTGTGTCTTTATCATGGGAATGGTCAGGAAAGTATCTAGCAACTTGTACCTTATTTGTTTGGACTTAATCTATTTGTTTTGTTTCTTTTTATTTAACAACAATTACTTTCTCATTCCTAATCCATGTCCTTAGGTCTTAATCGAATGAGGATGCGAGCAATCACATATGTCTATTCCATCGTTACGGCCATGTATGTGTGATTTTGTCCGCCTTGTTGGTTTATTACTTTTGGAGAAAGGATTAGAAGATCCCTACCTTATATCACTCTTCGTCCTAACCGTTGGTTTTACTCGAGTGGGGGAATGATTGCAATCATGTATGTCTATTCCATCGTTATGGATGTGTATATGTGGTTTGTCGCCCTTGCGGGTTTATGACTTTTGGTAAAGACTACTAGTCCTAATCTTTAGCTTACTTGAGTTAAGGAATGAACGCAACCATGTGTGTCTATCCCATCGTTATGGGTGTGTATGTATGGTTTGTCACCTTTTCTGGAATATGGGTATCAATGGAGATTAGAAAGAGTGATCAAACTCTTAAAGCCTTTTAAACCCAATTTACCTTTATAAAGTTGTTACTCCTTAGCTTTAGTGGTGGAGATGTGTATCCTTGCCAAGCTTATGATAGAATACTCGTCATGACTGAGCAATTGATAAAATTAGTTACATGTTACCACATAGATTAGTCGAATGATTTGAGTGTTTTCATATTCCTACTTCGTGAGGTGTTTGGTTGTGTACTTGTAATTGAACGAATAAATGCTTAACGGAAAAATCCTTTGGGATACATTTTCATAAATTTCTAAAGACTACTTGAGGACAAGTAGGATCACAGTGGGTAGGATATATGATGAAATCAAATAAGGTCATCTTAATAGCATCATTTATCCCATGTTTCTTAACCCTTTTTTATAATAGTTATTACATAATTCGATACTTAATCCATTATATTTGAATTTGCAGTAATTAAGGAGTAATTTGTGAAGATTAGCTTAAAAGGCCACCATTCTAAGCTAAAACGAATATATTCTTAATGAAACCTGTTCTACATTCATATCACGCCGTATCCATATCAAGGAAGAAACGGCGTATCTGTTGCCTGCACTTCACAAAAAGCCCGAAGACCTATACAACTGTATCCAATATCTACCATACGCCATCCAAGATATAGTATACCGAAGATTATGGAAGATATCGAACATAGGTCCCTACTCCCAGAAAACTCTCAATAACGCGTATTGACCTCAACCATACTGTGTATCAAGAATCCAACACAATAATAGAAAACCTAAAAATGAGTCTTAGTGTGCTTATCATATTTTTGATACCCTAAACCGCAACGTTCCATTTTTAAAAAGACAAGAAGAGCAAAAAGGTCAAGCAAAGCAATTAATTACCTAGGAAACACCTTATTAATCTCCTATACTCAAGTAATCGTTCCTATTTTATTGTATCACAGTCGTTTAACTCGGTAGTTTTAACCTTGTTGAATTGATTATTCTTGTATTGCTTACAATGATAAAGGGCTAATACCCTTGGGTATTAGCCATGGTTATGAAAATTTAAATGTTTGGTTTGTTTATATTGAATGCTTAATTTATCATTGATTATTTTTTATGTTTATTAATTTGTACTTGTTTACGTGCTTAAGTATGCGACCCATCTTTCAATTGGATATAGGAATGCAAAATATCTAGCTAGTCCGGGATGACTCTCCATATCCTTAATTTATATATCTAATAATAGGATCACAAATATTGACCTATCTGTACCATTGGTTTATGTGAACAAGTTGGACTAGTAGGTGACCTAGGATCAACAAATAACGTACTTACGTACTGATTTCTTTGGTAAAAACTCAGACAGTGAACTACTAGTATATAAAGAGCCGTTAAGCAGTAAGTGGGTAGAAGTCTCTATGAGATAAGGTTTAATAAGATTCACCATTTATTAATCTCCACGATAGATATATAAATCAACGAATATGATGCTTTATGCGGATGCATTTTAATTGTGACAGAAATTACCTTGTCAAGGTTTGTTATAAGAGAAGAAGTATCCGCTTAAAATCTTGGAATGATATGCCGCATCGAATAAGCACTATTGCACTAAAATAAATAAACCAACAACGTTTTAATTGGATTAATCATGGTAAATACAGTTTTCATATAATTAGCTAGACCGCTCTTCTATCTTTTGATTATCTGCTTGCGCGTGTTATCGTGTTTTAAATTGATCTAAGTTACCACCAAACTTGTGCTAGTCTCTCAGACTGAAAACCCCTATTTATCCGTTAGAATTAAGTTTAGCATAGGTTTAACATAAATATAATTAGCATAGTTTAATTCGACCTAATTTAGTTAAATCAAAATATTGATAGTATAAAGGATTAACGCTCTCCGCATCTTAGTGATCGACCGACACCCTACTTACCAACGAAGCTACATCGATTAGGTACACTGCCCATTAAAGTGTTGTTTTAGGTAAAGTCGACAAAATATAAATGTAAAACTTGATAATTAAAATAACAACCTATACGACGACACATCATTTAGCTATCTCAATTCATTGCATTTTATAATGTCTTGCTTTCCTCATTTTGTTTTTCACTTTTTGGGACTCCTAAATAGTTAGATGCCTTCTAGATCATGTAACCTTAGAGGGCTCGATATCGTAATGCATGGAAGGGCGTTATGCCGATGTAGAGGCCAAGTTGCTGAACGTAACCTACGACTGCCTTCATAGATCGGGTTCGCGATGGTTTGCACGTTGGTACATCAATGTGCGTTGGATTCGTTTTTTTTCTTTTTTTTCTTTCGATTTAAACGTGTAGTGCATTGCTTATTTACGGTGTGTGTAGTATGGTTTGTGTTGGTAATGTAGGGTATGGTATTTGTTATATTTTAATGTGTTTATTTTTGTTTTATTTTTTGTATTTTTGTTATATTTATTTTGTACTTTTGTTATATTTTTTGTGTAATTTGTATGAAAAATAAAAAAAAGAAGATAAAAAAGAGGGTCCGAAAAAGGTGATGTTAATGGTGTAATGAGTTAAGGAGTATTTTGGTATTTTGATGATAAAAGTGAGAATATGTGACAATAATTTGATGTTATTGGTGGTTAATGTACTTGACCCATTTTTGAAAATAATCCTCAAAGAGGTGTTTTGTTTTATTTGCGAAACTATATTTACTCACAAACAGATTTCAAAAAAGGTCAGAGATTTTTAATGATTATTAGATGTATTTAGTTGGCCCAAGCCCGTTTGTGGGCTTCGGGTCCATTAGGGTTTCATTATGTATTTCCATCAATATATATCATATCAATAAAACATATCACCAACGGGGTTTTCATTATTCAACAATGATTACATTACTTGTAAATATTTAACATTAATCGACAGTTCGAAACTGTGATACACAACGATCAAAAATGCAAATTGTGATGTGCACGATAGTAACACATATAATTGCATTCCAAAACTATAAATGATGTGATAATAGTATCAATAACAACCTCTCTTATTATTGATTATCTCTAAACTTTCAAACAGTTTTACAAGTTGAAATTCACTACAATTTTCATACTTCGTCAACTAATAATCATTAACGATTTGTGATATGCAAAGTTTCTGGATCTTTCCGCGAGTATAACAATTGTAGAGAACATAGGAAACAAAATGTGGCTGTAGTTTAGTGGTAAGAGGCCTCGGTGTAGTAACGCCGGCAACGGCGTTGGCCGGCGTTGTCCGGCGTTACTACACCCCACCAACGCGTTGCCCAACGGCGTTGGCCGGCCAACGCGCGTTGGGGTGTTTTTTTTTTAAAAAATTTCATCATTTAAACCCCCCTAACGGCGATAATTTAAATTTACTCTTTCCCCCCTAATTTGAAATGTTTCATGTTTAGCCCTCATCGGCTAGATAAGTTATAATATAAAAAAATTAAATTTTTTACATTTTACACCCCTAAAACGGCTGATTTTAAAAAAAAAAACATTCATTTACCCCCCTCACGTCAACGCACCTAATATACGAACACATTACTAAATACAAAATCACATACAAATTCACCACTTTTCAAATACAAACATACATCTTTTAGCAATAAAAAAAATGTGCTGAATTTCCCAAACAACAGTTCATGAATCTCCTCACCGGGTTCGTGTCTGACGCCGGAACAGTTTCATCAATACCAACAAGAACAATACAAACAACGTTTTTTCCGATGACAACAATCACAAATCCTAAACCGTGATTTAGATAATCTACAACAAAACCCACCATCATTCCACTCAGAATCTTCCCAAACACTCACTCAACCTCAACAAGTCGATTCGCCAAAAAAAGGCGATCGCAAGAAAAAAATGGCCCGAAAGGGAAAAAATGTTGAAGACGAGCCCCAAGAGCCGGTAGCAGCGGGCCGTTGGCTACCGGTCGAAGAAGAATTGCTTTGCAACATGTTACGTGGCCGTTTCCGAAGAAAATAATTGTCGAAGTCAACAAACGCATGAGACGTTTTGGTATCATGTTTTGAACGAGTTCAATTCGAAAAAATTTCAACCGTACGAACGGATATGTTGACTAGTAAATTGCCTACGTTTGAAATGCCATTGCCAAAAGTTCAACGCCGCGTACAAAAGGGCCAAACGATTGGGGAAAAGTGCGAAAACGATGTGGATTATTTGAAACGGGCGTCAAGTATTTACCGTGACGAGCATATCGGGTCGCGTATTCTCAAGAAGCAGTGCTATGGGCCGTTTTGAGATTCCACCCGAAATGGGCGCCCGACCAAGTTGACTTAACCGAGACGTCCCCGGGGCTAGCCAGTAGGAATCAAGTCGGTCAGGGGACGATGCACGACCACGTCCGGCCGGCAAACAACGGCCCGCCAAGAAAAGCTAAATCCGACCGCAACGTGCGGCACCGGTGAAAGATAAGCGCGTCTGGTCCCAATACGGGGAGCTAATGTAGCCGGACATCGTCTGTAAACGGGAAGCCGCCGAAAGGGCATTCGAAGCTCAAGCCGAAAAAGACCGCACACTAATGCGGTTGGAGGAGTTGTAGGTTTCTAGCTACTAGCACCAAGGATTTGGAGAAAAGACTACGCCTATTGGATCAAAAGCAAAAAAATTGATTCAAAAAAAAATGAAAATGATTTTGGTGACGAGGACGACGAAACGCAGACGAGTAGTTTTATTTTTTATTTCGTAATTTATTTATATTTATTTCGTAATGATTTTTTTAATTTCGAATGTTTTTTTTAATTTCGGTATTATTTTTTTTTAATTTCGTAATGTATTTTTTTTAATCCGTAATGTTTTTTTTTTTAATTCGTAATGTGTTTTATTTATGTAATTTTGTATGTTTAATTATGACTGCAAATGGATTAGTTTGTTTAAAAGAATGAAATAATGTTTAGGGGGTTTTTATGAAAAAAAAAATGGTGAGTGGTGTTATTTGTGTTATGATTAGGGAGTAGTTTTAGTGTTGGTGTTATGCTGAGTTGGTGCTGACGTGGCAGCAAAAACTTGGTGTTGCATTTACTTCACCTAGGGCTCTAAGAATTCCACGTAGTGGCCGTGGAAACCTGGCTGCGAATTTCCCAGCAGCCACACATTACTTTTTACTTCTTTTTTTGTTTCTCAGAACAATTGATGGGTTTAAATCCTAGCTAAGAATGACCCATTGACCCCGCACTCGTTTACTTATAAATCAAAACGAAATTAAATTTGCTAAAACTATCACCAAAAGATAAGAACTGGAGTAGTATAACTAACAGAACTGAACATTATATAATTAAGTGGATCCCATCTATCTTGTGAGACTTGTTTATAATTTACCATACTATGCCAATATAAATATAGTAACAAGAGTACTACTATTTTCAAAAGATATTCATATAGACAAATTTGAGTACTATTTTCAAAAAGAGTAGCTCTTGGTGGTCTTGGGAGAATCGGCTACTCTGGGAGTTTCTCCAATAAGTTTACGTGCTTTCTTGCTTCGTATTTCAATTATCATACTTTTACATTTTTCAATCATGTCATAGATGTGCCAAGAACTATCTTTCTCAACAACTGACGGTTTCTTCATCTTCAAAGACCATAGTTTCGTCTTCAGTGATGCCATCAACCTCCCGAAAACCATTTTCTCGATGAATATGGAGCGATTCAAACAACTACCTTTTTATGAAAACAAATTAAAACAAACAAAAACGTTAACAAAAACTTACATGCATTTCAAAACCAAAAACACACACTAACGTTTGAAAACCAAGAGGTTAAAGAGCAAATACCTGAGGACAGAGGAGATTGAAGTTGTAGTCTTTAGTGAATAACGAATGGATGTCACAAAAATTGTACTAGTACTAGTAAAGAGAGATTGTCCATGCATTCGTTATAGGTGTTGATATTTGACTTTTATAGTTGAAAGTTGTACCAACTATTTTATATTAACGATAAGGTAGCCACGCTCCGCTGCGAGACGATTAGAGGTGATTTTTTCGTTTTGAATTTTTACCCGTTTGCTATAATTGTTTTTGATCTTCTTATTTATCCAAACAATCGGTTTGTGGCCGATTGTGACTACTAACAGAGAAATCAGAGGGCCCTGTACTTATGCACCTATCACAAAAACCCTTCAGCCTTATACTATAAACATTTGCAACCGGCCATTAAAAATACCACCAAATTCAGCTCTTGGTACAATACATTCAATTTGAATATAAGAAAAGCATTCAAAAGTCATTATGTTGCCCACTAAAAAAAGATTGACAAAGTTAACACAACTACTTGCGTCGTCAACATGCAGTTTTATTCCCGCAAAGAACCTTAGACTTCAACACTCTGTCCTTCACATAGAATCTAGGCATCACAATATGTTGGTTTGTGCTCATGTCATACATATATTTATACATCTGGAAATACGTGAGCCTACGGGGTCACACACGTTTACACTTAGATATCATTCTATTAATGTTTATAATAATATATTTGTATATTAATATTTATAATTAAAATATGTTTGACGAAAAAACCTAACGGTCGTAATTAGTTCGTTATAATAAATAACTGTAAATGCTTTTTAATTAATGATAATTTAAATGTAATTAACCATAAATATTGGAAAAGTCAAAAAGTCAATACTAAGGGGTGTTTTCCCTTGGTTCGACCGGCCATAGCCCAAAGAGGGGTATGAGTTGGGTTTTGAGCTATCTTTTCCTCCAAGATATGTATTTTAAGTAAACTCTAAATTCACCTATATATAAGGAGTGATCCTATAAGCTCAGAATAATCATCCTCATCTTCTCTCTCCTTTTCATGGTCTAAAAAAAAATAAAAAACAAAAAAAAAAAAAAAAAAAAAAAAAAAAAAAAAACAACGAAACAAACAACCCTTTAGGGTTTTTCCGTTTTGATTTTTCTTGTGTTTAATTGTTCGTTGGTCAAGAACTAGCATTCAGGTGATATCGTTTGACATGTAGTGTAGATACACGTAGAGGTTATTTATTTTAGTAACTAGAAGTAGTGTTTGGTTCGCACGTTATTACACACATGCGTGTACTCGAAGTGTCTTCGATTCGTCACTAGCTTGGTTGCTAAAGGTATGTTTACTTTTTTATGTTTTTATGATTAATTATATATGCTATATGTGATCTATATCCGCTGCGTAGCTAGTTTAATATTAATGTAATATTAGGTTATTTAGATAATAATTTCCAACAGTGGCATCACGAGCCATCTCATATAGCACTGTAATTACATAAAAAACGTAAATAACATGTAAAAAATGCCGCCTAAATACGTGTTATTTTCTTGGTTTTATGTGAAAAATATTTTAGGAAATTATTTAGTGAAATAATATTTTCCCTAATTGGTCACATAACTATGGAAATAAAATATGGACATATTTTTACATGATTTTTAATTCGCTTATTATGATTATGTTTGCGTTTTAGTTTTTTTATATATATTGTTGCTTATTTATCTTGCAATAAATTGTCAATCATGAATTACAAGCAGTAACCATGGTTATTAAGCATAATATATGTATAAATGTAAGCATGTGTTTTGACCCGTTTCTAAGCTATAAGCTCAAACCCAGGTTCTAAGGATTCTACTTCTGCTCATATACTCTTATAATGTTCATATGATCCTAAATATACTATTGTTAAAGTTTCAAAACTCAATTCATGCTCATTTTCCATTTTGATCCAAAACCGTACACCTGAAACCCAAATTTTATGTTTTTCTTAAAACTAAATGTTATATGTCACACCCCGCCAAGGCGGAAACGCGAGGCGTAACGTCATGGATATCATCATAACACCATGGTGTCGAAATAGAGAATTTCTAAATGCATAAACGAGTCAAGGGACACAATGTGTCATGACAATATCGATAATCCAAACAAACAACTTCTTGTATTAAAGAAAGTGGGTCTCTCCAATACAAGAATAATAAATCCACGCTCCTAATAAAATTCAAAACAAATAACATAAGTTCATGCAAACAAAGCAAATAGGGAAGTATGCTCCCATGCACCCTAGCAGTCTCTCTCTAGCCACTTTGCCTAACCTCATTATGCTCACCTGAAAATGATGCTAAAATACGTCAACACATGGTTGGTGAGAGACATAGGTTTAGGACAACAATAAAACTTTAAAACCGAATTACTGTGATTATCAAAACAATAAAGGACAATTATGCAAAATATGAACTTATGCTAACATGCAATCCACATACTGGGTAGGAACGTTACCCCCGATCCATTACAACAACTGGGTAGGAACGTTACCCCCGCTCCATTAATAGTCATGGAAAGGATCCAATATCCAATTCCAGACTCTTGGTACCGATAACACAATATCACAAGGAACATGCAACAATAAGTCATATAACAGTAACATATTGTCCATACACCATTACCACATAATCACAGCATTCAAAACATCTTTAGATCACAAGCATCATTTTCATCCCAAAATGTAAAGACATTTAAAAATGGGACTATGAAACTCACCTGATTGCTAGCTTCAAATCCACAAACACTTCACAAATCTCACGAACAATCTAAACAATTAAACACGTTATTAGTTACCATCAATTAGGTTTTCAACCCAATATGACGTAACTTCAACTATGATGGATACCTAGGCTATCTATCATAGTCCTATACTTGTTTTATAATCTTATTAAATCTTACATTTACTATTTGCACCTAAACGTTACACTTAACACTTTCTGGTTTTACGCAGAATTTTACTCTCACTTGCGTGCCCTAAACGCACTACTTAAACACTCCCTTAATTCACACCAAAATTCACCATGCTACATATATGTCCTATGAACCTCTCATAGCTCTCCCAAAGTCACTACCCTTCTATAAATATCCCAAAAAAATTCATTAATCCAAAGTGTTTAAAATTCGTCCAGAATCTGACCTTTAAAAAGTATGGCATTAATTACCCAACTTAAACCCCTCTCGGACCTTAGCCAAAATTCACAGGTCACACACAATATATGATCTAACTTCCACATAACTTAGAGCCTCTAACTTAGGGTCTAAGTATTTTTAGAAAAATCAAAATCAAAACTGAAATTCGTCACTGTTTTACACACTGATTTTATATTGACCATTTGACCCACTTCCCGACCATAAAAACTTATGAGGCCAGATTTTATAGAAAGTAGACTCTCTTAGGTTATCTCCAGTATGTTGTAAAATATTTATTTGATCTTTTATGACCGATTTATGCTCGTTACAAAACTGCCTAACTTTCTGCAGTGAATTACGCATCTAATTCAAGCGATCTAAGCCCTAACGCATGATCATATCGCTAACCTAATTAATCTAATGATTAAGCTAACATCATAATATCATAAAATTTCTGGAATTTAATTACCCTAATTTATAACCCTATTTTTTTTAAACCTAAATCCATCACAATTTAAGTTACTAGAAAGATTAGACGAACGAGAATTAAAAGTCGAATCGTACCTTAAAGCGAAACCCTAAAAAAAATTCGTCTTCTCCTTTCTTCTCTCCTTATGGCCGGCCAAAATTATGAATAGGGAGGGTTAGGGCTTTTAGATTAGTATTTATAGGCATCTAGGTAGAATTAGAGTTTAAGTCTAACAAGGTTTTAGAGTAGGATTAGGATTTCTCTTTTTTTTCCTTTTCTTTTATTCTTATTTCCGGCCGAATTATTATATATATATATATTTTTTTTTATTTTTTATTTTTTTATTTTATATTTACAATTAAAACCTTAAGTTTTTATAAAAACTTTAATTAATTTAACTCTTCCTTTTTGTATTAACGCCGTTTACTAACTTTCTAAAAATAATTTTTCATTTCCAACCTAACTTTCTAAAAATAGAAATTTTATATTTCTTAATCTAACACTCTAAACGCTAAACCTATCTTAAATAGCTAACACAAAATACGTATACGTATATATACTTACACATTAAAGACAAATCACTAAATTTCAAATTATTATTTTTCTTGTCACTTAAAAGTAAACGAAAGGAAAATCGTCATTTTTCACCATTAATCCAATCTTTTTGAATGCTCACATTCTAACGATGGATTTCCACTAACTCATAAACACATATTCACACACATAGCACATAATTCACATAAGCCGTACATTGCAACAGACATATAAGTCAACACTAAAGGTTTGACTGACCTGCTCAAGTCACGGTTGTCACAATTCCATTTTTCAATCTACTCAAAGAACATTTTGACGAAGTTCAAAGATCTCTTGTTAAAGAAGTTAGAGCTATGAAAACAGTTTTTGAAAATATGGAAGCTGAAGTGGACCAAAATGTCATCGACAAAAAGTGTGGGGAGATTGAATGTAAAAATCTCCTCATCACAAATAAGAATTGGATTGCTAATTGTATTGCCTAGGATGTATTCTATACTGTTATTGATTCTGCTTTAACTGCATCTCGATTTCATGATTTATCTAATGCTTATAGTGTTGCAATGACTCGTGCTGTTGAACTTGATGCTGAGAATTCCAAATTACTTGAAAAAATTCAAAATGATGATCATGATACCATGATCAAGGATTTTTCAAAATTAGAGATTGCTCACCTTAATTTACAATTAAAGCATCAACATCTTAAAGAAAATATTGAAAATTTCAAATCCAAGTCATCTAAGGATGTTCCTGAATTTGATGCATTTTTTAAACTCGATAAACGGGATGATCAGATTCAAGGTCACAAAAAACACTATCCGTAAGTTAAAAGCTCAAATTTCTCAGTTGAAAGCTAAAAAAGTGATGAGATAAGCACCTTTGACTATAAGTCTCTAGATTCTCAAAATTTACATTTAACCGAAACTGTCACAGCTTAGCAAGAACAACTAGAACATTATCAAGAGTTATTTAACTCCATTAAAATAACGCATGTTAAAACCATTGAAAGGACAACTTATTTACAAACTGAAATTGAGAATCTAAAGACTAAACTCAAGGGAAAGATGCCATGCATCACTAGCAATGTTGAATTACCAAAGGTTTCTGTTTTTGAAAGGTATGCAATTGAGGTTGAATCAATTCCTCCAAATCAGAGAAACAATAGGGATGTTCATTACCATTATCTCAACCACCTTAGGGATACCTTAGATACTCTCCATGAGATAGTCGAAAAGGCTAGAAGTAAATGACCTTCTGATCATAGTCTGGACTATGCCTGTATTTACACTAAACGGTTTCAGGAATTATTAGAAAATGTGAGTGCCTCATGTCCTAAAGAGCGTAACAAATGAGATAAAGTTATTGCTAGTACACCTTTAACTAGGAAAAAGCATGTAACCTTTGCTGACCCATTGGAAACTTCAGGCAACAACACAACAAACCCTGTTAAGCACCCAACTATTCAAAAGACTAATGTTCCTATTATTCATTCTACAGGAGTAAGCAATGCCACTAAAACTAGAAGGTTTCAGTCTAAGAGCAACAAAATGAATGATAAGACCTTGCCAGCTAACTGTATGCCCGAGAAGAAAGTAGAAGACCACCATAGGAAAAATAATTCTAAACTGAGCAAAAAGAATCATGTTGATTCAAGTACTAGCATTAGGCGTACTGTATTTAATACGAATTCTAATTCGCTTTGCAAGACATGTAATGAATGCATTATTTCCTTTAATCATGATAAATGTGTCAAAAATTCCTTAAAGTCTTCTAAACCACCCCTGGTCAAAAAAATTTGGAGAGTCAAACAGGTTAAACAAACATAGAAGCCCATAGGCAAAGTATTCATCACCGTGGGATATCATTGGAAGCCCACTGGTAGAATATTCCCTTTAGGTGCACAATGCCCTTTAACTAGGAATACTAAACCTAAAGTAGTGCCTGTAAAACAATGGTAGCCCACTGGTAGACTAATCCCGTTAGGAGGACAGTGCCCTTTAGTTAGGCCTAATGCTCTTAATCGTGGTATCATGCTCGCTGACCCACAGGGAAATAACACTCCTGTGGAATATAATCTTGTTTGCTCTAACTGACATGACCCCAACTGCAATTAGGGATCTAATTTTTCAAACTCTTAATTGTCGTCTTTGTTCGAATGCAGGTCGTACAGATCGTCCTTTGGTATTTGGACTCAAGCTGCTCAAAACATATGATTAGAGATCACTCACGGCTTAGGGATTTTGTGAAAAAGTTTATCGGGACTGTCAGATTCAGAAACGATCATTTTGGTGCAATTATAGGTTATGGAGGTTATGTAATTGGTGACAGTGTGATCTCCACGGTATACTATATGGAAGGACTTGGTCACAACCTTTACTCTGTTGGTCAATTTTGTGACTCCGATCTTGAAGTTGCCTTCAGAAAACACACATGTTTTGTCAGAGATTTAGATGGTGTCGATCTAAAGGCAGTCGTGGCACAAACTTATACACCATATCTGTTGAAGATATGATGAGGTCCTCTCCCATTTTCTTATTGTCTAAAGCCTCAAAGAACAAATCATGGTTGTGGCATCACCATTTGAATCACTTAAACTTCGGTACCTTAAATGATCTTGCTCATAAAGATCTTGTTAGAGGCTTACCTAGGTTGAAGTTTGAAAAGGATCATTTTTGTTCCGCATGTCAACTTAGAAAGAGCAGGAAAGAAACCCATAAACCAAAAATGGTTAACACCATTATGGAAGTTCTATACACCCTTCACATGGATTTATGCGGACCAATGAGAGTGCAAAGTATTAATGGGAAGAAATATATTCTTATAATAGTTGACGACTATTCAAGGTTTACATGGGTGAAGTTTTTGAGATCAAAGGACGAGACTTCAGAGTTTGTTGTCAAACTGCTAAAACAACTACAAGTCGGTCTTAACAAGACGGTCAGGAATGTTCGCACTGATAATGGCACAGAATTTGTCAATAAAGACTTAACTGTTTACTATGAAAGTGTCGGTATTACTCACGAGACAACTGTTCTGAGAACTCCTCAGCAGAACGGTGTTGTCGAACGACGGAACCGTACTCTTGTAGAAGTTGCTCGCACTATGTTGATCTTTTCTATGGCTTTAATGTTTCTTTAGGCATAAGCTATTGCTACTGCCTGTTACACCCAAAACTGATCCCTAATACATACTCTTCACAACAAAACCCCGTATGAACTTATGCATGACAAGAAACCGAATCTTTCTTTTCTTCGTGTCTTTAGTGTGTTATGCTACCCAACTAACGATAGTAAAGATCTTGGAAAATTAAAGGCTAAAGCAAACATTGGGTTCTTTATTGGTTACGCACCAAACAGGAAGGGTTGCCGAATCTACAACAAATGAACCCGCCAAATCATGGAAACCATTCACGTTACATTTGATGAGCTGACTGGGAAAACGGCTCCTGTACACTCCAGTTCAGGACACGCACCTAACCTTTTGATGCCTTGACCTATCAGTTCTGGGCTTGTACCGAATCCTACCTCTGCAATACCTTATGTACCTCCCACCTATAAAGAATTGGAGATCTTATTCCAGCCGATGTTTGATGAATATTTTGAACCTCCAACTGTTGATCGTCTAGTACCTCATGTTCCTGCAGCTCAAGTTCCAGTCAATCCATCCGGTCCATCGGTATCCATCTCCGTTGATCAAGATGCACCATTGGGAAATCATTCCCCATCATCTTCGGATCATCAATCTTCTTCGGTACATCATGATGTTGCAGCTGACCATTCTTTTAAAGTAAATCCTTTTGCTCCAGCTAATCACAAATCCTTTTATAATGTATTTGCTCCAGACCTGTACTCTGAAGCATCATCATCTGGGGAAATTTCGATAGCTGAATCCAACCAATCCACTCAACCTCATGAACATCTCCGAAAATTGACCGACTCCCATCCGATTAATAATATTATTGGGAACCCTTCTCGACCTGTATCTACCCGGAAACAGCTTGCTACTGATGCCTTGTGGTGCTTTTACAATTCTGTACTGTCAAAAGTCAAACCAAAAAACTTCAAATCTGCTGTCACAGAAGATTGTTGGTTTGAGGCCATGCAAGAAGAAATCCATGAATTTGATCGACTGCAAGTATGGGAATTAGTACCAACTCCGGACTGTGCCATGATTATTGCTCTCAAGTGAATATACAAGGTGAAACTTGACGAGTATGGTCATGTGTTGAAAAATAAGGCACGATTAGTAGCAAAAGGATATCGTCAAGAGGAGGGTATTGATTTTGAGGAATCCTTCACCCTGGTTGCCAGACTTGAAGCTATCAGAATCTTCATTGCTAATGTTGCCAGCAAAAACATGATGGTCTATCAAATGGATGTAAAGACTGCATTTTTAAATGGCGAGCTTAAAGAAGAAGTCTATGTCAGCCAACCAGAGGGCTTTGTTGATCCAGATCATCTGAATCACATCTATCGTCTGAAGAAGGCACTTTATGGCTTGAATCAAGCACCACGGCGTGGTATGACACTCTGTCGAGGTTTCTTTTGGCTCATGGATTCTCCAAGGGTGTGGTTGATCCAACTCTATTTATTCGGACAACAGGCAAACACACTCTTCATGTTCAAATATATGTTGATGATATTATATTTGCCTCGACTGATCCTAGAGATTGTAACTATTTTTCTAATGAAATGAGCTCTAAATTTTAGATGCCAATGATGGGTCAAATGTCCTTTTTCTTAGGTTTACAAATTTCTCAGAATCCTAGAGGCATTTTCATAAAGCAATCTAAACATGCTAATGAAATTTTAAAGAAATTTGATTTTCATAAGAGTGACCCTGTAGACACTCCCATGGTGGAGCGATCAAAACTAGATGAGGACCACTTTGGGATCCCTATTGACCAGACTCGATATCGCAGTATGGTTGGATCCCTGATGTATCTTACAGCCAGTAGACCTGACCTGGTTTTTGTTGTGTGCATGTGTGCTAGATATCAATCAAATCCCACTAAAAAGCACCTTGATGCAATTAAACAGGTCTTTTGGTTTCTCTAAGGGACCATCAACATGGGTATTTGGTATTCGAAAGACACCGCCATGGCACTAACCGCATACGCAGATGCAGATCATGCAGGTTGTCAAGATACACGAAGAAGCACATCTGGAAGTGCTCAGTTCCTTGGTGATAAGTTAGTGAGCTGGTCATCAAAGAAGCAAACTAGCACATCTATCTTTTCAACAAAGGTTGAATACATTGCTATGTCTAGATGTTGTGCACAAATTCTATGGATGAGGTCTCAGTTATCAGATTATGGATTTGCATACAATCATGTACCTCTGTATTGTGACAACAAAAGTGCCATAGCTCTCTGCTGCAACAATGTCTAGTACTCTCGGTCTAAACACATCGACATCCAACATCATTTCATTAGAGAACAAGTAGAGAATAGAGTAGTTGAGCTGTATTTTGTGAGGACGGAGTATCAACTCGCGGATATCTTCACTAAGGCTTTGCCCAGAGAATGATTTGAATTCATTCTCCAGCGGCTTGGCATGAAGTGTATGAAGCTAGAGACACTCAAACGTCTTCAGGATGACAAGGATGAGTAATGGATTTGCTTCATGTATCCTATGTATATATGTTTATTTTTTTTAAACCAAAAGAAAATATAAAACCTACAAAAACCATAAAAATCAGAAAATAGAAAATATCAAAAAAAAATTCAAGACATGTCTTCCATTTATCGATAACATTTACAGACCTAGAAATGTCATTCAATAATGACACGGGTCTTTAAATGAAGCTCGAACGGAAGTTCAAACTTTTCAAAACATGTCTTAATGGTTTGCAGTTATTTCAAACTGCAACCCGTTCTTCAAAATAAGGAAAGCATGTCGCCAAAAAGACGGTTGTTCCTAACAACGGGTGATTAACTTCCCCCGGGCATGGATTACTTTATATCTGTGCACCCTCGATCTAATGTACGCTTCAGTGCATTACTTCTTGATAAAGAAGAGAAGTCTTCTGTTTATCCAAATAATTTTCCGTCTATGATTCTTCAGAAAATTATTTATGTTACATACGGTGGAAAAGTGTTGTTTGAAAATTAATCTAACTTGATTTTCTCAAAATTTGACACTCAATCAACGACTACAGTTCTTTAATTAGAAAATAGGTCATTGATTGAGGGGGGAGTGATTTCAAATTTATGACATCTAACGGGCTTATTAAATCATCATATACTTAATTGGAAAAGGTTTTGTATTTAGTGGGGTTACATTTTAAAGGGGAGTGATTCTACGGTAACTCAAAAGGACAAATTTGTCATTTGTTAGAAAGTTTAGGGACATATGTGCAATTTGCTAAGTCATTCCTAGCTTTAGAAAACAATAGGGACCACTTGTGCCAGTTTTTCAAACCTTCGTTATCCCTAGAATACGTATAACCAAAAGATAAAAGGATTAGAGAGCCCAGGGACTAAATATGCCAAATTCTAAATTGTTAGTATATATTGGCAGCAGTTTATGTGTTTGGTTTGATTAAAATGATTAATATATTCATAGCGGTTTGGTCGTAGCAGTTTGATCAAATAGATGGGCAGCGGTTTGGGCCAAACTTTCATGTTTTGGCACATTAAGCCCGATAACTACTTAAGGCCTAATCCAAAGGCCCAATTACCTAGTTAACTCTCATCTGGGCTTTGTTAACTTGTGATTGAGCTTGACGGATAACTTCTATACCTTTGACCAAAGTTGACCAATGTTGACTTATGAATTGACTCAAGACAATGTCTAATAACTCAATGTGTAGTATTTCATCAAACCTGAATCAATCATAACTAAATCAAACATGCATGGCAACACAAACTCAAGGCTAATGTTCTCATGTAAACATAAAATATATGTCATGTATGCCTATCTTTGTTGATATTCGTATGCAGATCATTTAGCTAATGAGAATGTTCCTGCTCCTGCTCCCACAAGTTCTGATGAACAGATACTTCCCTCTGGCAGACGGTTAAAAGATATTGACTACAGACTTATACAGAGAACAGAATGAAGTTATCATTCCGGTACTAAGGTTAATATCATCTTATGGTGTATATTTTGTACAGTGATAAGTAGTGTAACAATTATTGTTATGTGTCAGTTTATGATTTTTTCATGAGTTTCTTGTTAAACTCTAAATCATTTATAAACTCATTATAACTGACACTAACAGAATCTCTCATAAATTGAGGGGGAGCATTAAGATGTTACAATATCGGCTTGTAATTAATCAGTACATTTTCTCCTAGATTTTCTAACATATTTAAATCCATTAAGATCCAAAATCTCAAAGGATTTGAAATTTTTGATAAGAGGAGAGAATGTGATTAAATATTAAAATCTGATAATAATGTGATCTTAAGACTCAATCAGGTACTCCGCCCTCTATGTGCTAAATATTTTCGTGAATCGACGCACATGTTGAGGAGGAGCTTTTCTGCTATGAAAAAACAATTGAGGTACAAAATCTTTGATAATTATATCACAAGTACCTCGGTGGATTTTATCAAATGGTTTTACAGCAAGGTGAACTGTTCCAATAGACCGAATCTGTACTTACTTTATCGAAGTTATAAGGATGGTAAGGTTAAGTACTCGTTCCCACGATCCCGCCAGAGCCGGAGGGATCTACCCAGGGACAATCCACTAGTTAGTGTAGAAGTTCTCAGGTATTATTACAAAAGGAGTATCCACTTAAGTTAGTTAGGAAGTCATTAGGATATGTGATGATACAAAAAAGGAGTAAAGTATGAGTAAGCGAAGAGTGCCTACTGAGATGGAGCTAGTATTAGAATAAACCCAACAAGGTACTAGTAATGAAGTCTCGGTATGTACTGAAGGGGTTGAAGAATGAAAAAGAAATGTTAAGATAAAGGGTGAAAAGAAAGCATCTCTCCTTAAACATTAGGCAGAAACCGGGTCAATACATATGCTGTCAGAATCACATGGTTGATTACTGACATTGAAGATAAGTATCATGGACCCAGTGATACGCAACACAACCCTCCCTAGCCCCTCAAGATCCCTCAAAGGATTCGTGTTTCATTTCTCACGGAGATTATTACATTTCTATCGTCTCTCTCACTCCGAGTTAGATGATATTAAAAAGGTGGCAGTCTGCTCCAGCCTTCAACTACTAAAAACCAAAAATGCACTATTGAGTCTAGAGCAATGAGATCATCTACATATCTCGCTAGGACACTAATTCAACTTACATTTGTTATTCACACACTGTGAAAACAAGTAATATCATAAGAGTCCTACGCATTATCCTTGTGGTATTGTCAGAACATCCAAGTGATACGTAAGTATTCACAATGACGATGGAAATCCTACTAGAGCCAACATCAAACAAGCTCTACGGTAGGTGACATGTGAATTCCATCATGGATTAAACTTGTGACACCTAGAAAGCAACAATAGTGCGATTCTTTATGAATTAAACTTGTTCCAGGAAGTGAATTGACATTGGATGGAAAACTATGTTTTATGATTAAAAACTCTTGAAGTGTCACAAAAACCATTTCATGAGTGACACATCGATTGATTTCTAAATCCATTTTTCTCTTCAATCAGTGAGATAGTAACTCACTGGTTCACTCATTCTGTGTTGTCTGCTTTGAGACGTTTCGGTATTGAGAACAGCTAGTACAGCTGCGAAACCCTGTCAAGAAGATTCTTCAGAATTCTACCTAATCACAGGCAGTATTTATACTGATCAACGGGGAACCGTGGTTCTTGCAAACTTATTCAACGAAAGTGAACAAAGACACTTTCGTTTGTTTATTACTAACATATATTTTCAGGAATCCCGAAGGTTGCACCAGCTGGCCAGAGATATGTCAACTTACAACCCCGTGCTCACACTTTATATTCCTAATATAAGCCATCATGATAACTGAAAGACATGTAATACAGCTTCTGCAACTCTGATGTGTGCTATCATGATCTAGAAAAGTATGAGCATGCCAGTCTAAAGGTCACAACATCACATGGAGGCAATACTTTACTACAAGGATAATTAAGAGATCTACTGTGGCTGATGATCTCAAGGAAATCTCAAAGATTACACAAGTCAAAGGAACTATGCTCAAAAGTCACTACATAATGTACAAAGAGATCAAAGAATGAAGAATCAAAGATTACGAGGTAAAGTCAAATGTTCAAAACTTAGAATGCTAGGATTCATATTGTGTTTTTCAGGGGTGACCTCCCTTAGGGAAAGGTTGTTAGGTTCATGAAAAAGACTCGGCCACCCCGTGTATTGTCTAGAATAGCATAGCTTGTAGATGTAATGTAAGCGTATGACTTATGGTTTTGGGCCGAGTCTTTACCCACATGTAAGCCCACACTATAACTCATTTTCTAGGGCATGTAACTTACTATATAAGCCTCTTTCTAGCCATGGAAAGAGGTTGGTTGTTCATTTTATCAATAACACACATAAGGTTTTTCTCTCACTAGAAATCCTCTCCTTTCTCTCTTTATAAATTGGTCAACCCCTATTCTTTCCCTTGTGTTATGATATCCAATATCCTACATCTTCTCCATTATTAAGCAAACCAGGGGAGTACTAGTTTCTTTTACTCTTTTCCTTTTCTCTTTATTCGTTTTACGGGTACTTTTAAGAACATTAGGGATAATGTTCATCTTAAGTGTAGGGGAAAATAAGCCTTAGAAACTATTCCTTCAATATCTATTTGCTTGTTCCTTAAAATAATGAGTAATATACTCTAATATAGCGTAGACGATAATTTTGACAAAAATTTAAAATTTTTTATGACACATACCAACGAAAACCAAGTATTAAGAGCATCTCATGGATAGGAATTATATGACTAGCACAAAAACCCTCTAAAAATTCCACCCTGATGTGTGTTTTCCAAGCTTTAAATTTATAATTAAGGTGCTAAGGCTAAAATGATTGTCACATATCAAATTAACCAAATCGTGCATATATTGAATATTGTAAAGAAAGCAATAAAAGGATGATTCAAGCAAATGCTTAAAGTACGTTTGTTTAGGCAATGATCACTTAGATAATGATGTGTTTGGAATAGTGTTTATAAGTTTAGACAATAAAAATATCACAAGTTATAAATCCTTTCGGCCTTTAAATATAACTAGTGATTATATTGATTGATAACAACAAATCCTTTCGGCCTTTATAAGTTATTATAACCAATATATTAGATGGATTGATAGAACACATGTATAAAGAAACCTTTCAGCCTATTTTCTTATATAAAATATGAATTACCAATTCAATAAACACATATACAAACACTACATATCAAAGATCACATCATGCCCAAACAAACACAAAATTACTACTCCATAATCAAAGAAGTAACAAAACACATTATGAACTCAAACAATTCAATAATAATCATATTTAAAGGATAAACAAGATTATACCAAATTCCAAGAGCAAATAATGGTGATTTCACAAGAATTTTCCAAGAACACTTTATGTTATCACGATTCACCCTTATAACACGAGATCCGGAGGTATGGTAAAATGGAAAAGAAATTGATCCATGTTTATTAGAGAGAAAAGATAAGAGATGGGAAGTTGTGTGTGTGCTTTAGAAAAAACACACATACACACTTTTACAAATATGAACTTCACCCCTCCATGGAAGTATGGAGGGGGTATTTATAGTCCTAGTGACACACAACAATCGTAGTTTGTCATTATTAGTCCCTATATGTCACGCTATAAATAAACTAATGTAATTCCATGTTTGTCACCATATTTTAAGGCTAACACTTTATTATATTCAAAGCAAAACCCGGAAACTATGAACAATTCTGTCACGATCGCTTATAGATTCAAATTACACTTCAATGTTACTTCCTTGGATGGATTAAAATTTGGAAATTATCGGTGGAGAGTGGTGGTAGTCGATGGTGGTGATGGTAAATTGAAGGGGTGTTTGGTTCCTTGGTTTGTCAAGCCAAAATCCCAAAAAACACTTCTTCTAATGGTTCCAAACGAATTAGAGTTTGAAGGTGAGAGTGTCTGAAATGAGAGACACTAGGGGGATTTTTATAGGCTCTTCAGGGGTCAAAGTGCGCCACACAAACTTATTTGTGCGCCGCACATTAGGTGTTAATGAACTTAGCATTTAATTGCCTTTAATTCTCTTAAATTCGTTGAAAAGTACGCAGTACATTTTTGGAAGTGCGGCGTACTTGGGACATTTTTAGCAGTTGGCCTTTTTCAAAGTTGCATATAATTGAATTCCACTCACGTGGCCACTTGAACCAACTAAAACTGATTTCGTATGACCGAGTTATGACCAAAACAGTGAATAGGTGTCGGGAGATCGTAAACTTTAGTTATTTCTTCATCTAAGCTTCAATTCTTCGTGTTTTCTTCCACGACACGTACCTAGAACATATAATAGCAAATATACTTGATTAAGTACCAAAAGTTTACGAGAAATGATAAAATAAATGCAAATAACGCAGCCGAAAACATGTATAATTTAGGCGTTATCACACCCTAAAAATGTGATGTTCGCCTTTAGATCTTTAGGAATTCAGGTATCCATTTTTGATACCTAAGATAATTTTACTTTTATCTTTCTCGAGTTAAGATCTGAGCAATTGCATGTGTCGCATTCATGGATGTGTTCGTGCATATGTGGTTTTGTCGCCTTTTCTGGAGCATTGGTATCGGTTAAAATTATATGAGAGTGTATCGGTAGTATATTAAATTCTAAAACTTGTTTTTGTGATGCATCCCGAGACCATATAATGAGTATTAGGATTTGTTAAATGATAAGATGCAGTAGGATTAACCCATGTTTTAAACCTGTATTTGTTACTATGGTCACCTCGATCATATAACTATCCTACACCCTTGCTATGCACTCATTTTTAGTGCAAGATTCCCCTAGTACACCTCTCCGAGCCTATCCTTTTCCACGGTTCTCGTTATTTTTTGGCGGATTCCAGATTATTAATGAAGAGCATTGTTACCCTTAACCAAATGTTACACCCAAATCGCCTTAGCCCTCCTTGTATGTACTCGTTTTTAGCACATTATTGTTTAAACCCAAGTTAATTATTTGAGTACATGGTTGCTAAGTCTTTTTCCTTGTATATACAGTTTTAGGATGATTGGGATTCATGGTAGTATTTATTTTGCGGAAGAATATGGGCAGAAAAATTAAATCATTACTCCCATATTTGTTCGATAGTCTCTATGTTATGTTGATCCACCTCAATTCTGGTCATTTTTAGCTTATGTATTGGGTATCAAAAACTTAAGTGTAGGGGTATGTTTATAAACTCAAGTGATGTTATAAAAAAAGAGTTTTAGAGTTGTGTAGAGTTTGTACATCTTTGTCCGAGTGGTCGAGTGTTTGGCTTAACAACCCAATCAACGTGTATTCTTATAAATAATTAACTCACCACTTCACCCCAAATTCACCAAAAAAAATTCACCCCTAAATATATCTCATACGTTTCCGTTTCCATTATTGTTATCATACACCTACACCCCACAACCCTTAAAGACCTCTTTGATTGTAATTTTTAGTACTTGCGCCTAGCGGTGGAGGTTTGATCCTTTACCAAGCCTAAGGTAATTCATATGCTACGACATGTAATGAGTGTTATTTTCATGTTTCCTATACTATTATAATTCATTATACACCTGAGAGAAGAGAGAATTTAAACACTTATGTGAGGTGCTAGTGTATAACTTCCGTGCTTTTAATTACGAGGTCTAGAAGGTTGTGTCGTAAAATAGCTTTAAAAGATAAGTTAAATGCCTCCGATACTGCTATTGTTTAGGTAAAAAAGCTCATTTGCTTGAGGATAAGCAAATCCCAAGTGTAGGGGTATTTTGTAGGTCTAAAGTCTTGGATCTGTTTAGCCTTTTGTAAGACAATAGCTAACTTGAATAAATCCAAATCAACTATATGAGAGACAATAACTATGAATATTATGTGCTAATGCGGAATCTTAACATAAGTACTAAGAAGAACACAATGTAAAACTTTGCTATTTTCTATTAATTTCTATTAGGGTTCACCCACAAACACTATGCCGTAGGGTTCCTTTTATATACCAAGGAAACCCTAATGGGCTTTACAAACGTGTGAAAGGATAATGCATATCATTTCCTAAGATATCTCTAAGATAACTATTATAACTATTCTGTTACATAAACAGACTTAACTAGACAAGGCCAGTACTAACTATAGTACTGCCAGACTTAACTTAGTACTGGCAGACTTAACTATGTCTACCAGACTTAACTCTATAACTACCAGACTTAAGTCTGTTTATAATAATTCCTAACAATCCTCCCCTAACTTTATCTTCACTTGTGAACTTCAAGTTCTTTTGAGTATCTTCATTCTGAGCTTCCTGAGGATGTTGTGAGCATTATCTTAGAAATTATTCTTGAACTGCAACATGATAATTTTCTTGTATAAGCAGTTTCTTGATTTCTATCAGCAACTCTTTAAATCATTACTACTTGATATTTGCAACATCTAATCTTTTAAATATCATGACGAATACTTCACAGCTACATATACTTTCTTTTCAGCAACATACGATCATTTCAGCAATAGATAAACAACAACATTGACTATATGTACATCAAATCATAAAGTTTCAGTCTATTCTCATCACTTCCAGGTGTGTTAACTCCTGAGAGAGGTGAATCATTGAAAATTTAAATGGATTTGATGTCTCTTTACCAGTTAGCCATTAACCTTGGAGTAGCCAATGTTTGGTTTATAAACCATGGTACATTGATAACCATTTCAACTCTTAGTACGTGAAACATGGTGAGTTGAATTACCATATGATTTTTAGCAAATCATCAGCTATCAACGGATTTGATGAAGCCTTTACCAAGTAACCGTTTGCTCTTGGGCTAGCTAATCCTTTGGTGGAATCATGACATCACCCTGGTGGACTAGTAACCAGTTCAACTTTTTGAACGTGAATCATTGGTAAGTTGAGTACCATCCAGTTTTTGGTAAACTGTCAACCATCCAGTCCCTATAAAGCCTATTAAGCAGGTGAACTGATGACCATTTGTTGTGTGGTGGTTAGCCAACATTCAAACCATTCTCTCTTTCATTATAGTCCACAGTTTCCAACATATGTCCACAGCTACTGATAACTTCATCACTTTTTAACACCAGCTTGCTTCTCAATCATCTTCAAAAGTTTATAACAAACTTCATTCATTTTTCCATCTAAAAGCTTCATTTTCAGCATCACTTAGTAGGCATCTTGATCATCATGAGCAGAGGATACTTCCTATCTGCTAACATATAAATATTGCATGCCTACAATGTACTGCACACTTGTCATAATATCTCCAACTAATCATCTTTTGCTGTAGTGGTAAGCTCCAAATAGCATCTTCATTGAGAGGTGGATCAAACATAGTCTTGAGATCACTCCATAGTACTCTGTCATAAGCATCTTCAGGCCTATTTGTTCCATATTTCTGCATAACCAACCTGTACAGCTCAATAAGATCCTCTCTTGTGAAGTCTTTAAGCATAGAAGGGCCTACCCCCCCCAAAGCTCATATAAAACTATATCAGCTCCATTGCCTCTTATTATCTGATAAATGCTTCTTTCACCTTGTTGAAATATCTTCCAATTTGCCACAATATTAAATTTTGTATCCAAAGGAGTAGGATTCATAGCTTCTACTGATTCCTCTTTATCAGTCTCTGAATCTCCTTGTGGACTCTTAAGTAATACCTTATACCGTTCCAGCTTTTGCTTCTTTCTTGTCTTTTCCTACTCGAATTTGACTGGCTCTTCTTCTTTACCATTACTAACTTTGTCTTCTATATCTGAAACATCTTTATCATCGAATCCTTTGTGTTCTTTTAAATTTCTGTCAGAGCTCCTTCTCCATATTTTTTAACTATGCCTTTGGTAGTTCAATATTTATAGAACAAAGTATCAATCAAAGCTTAACTAACTTCTCAAACTTCTTCTTTTAATCTCTTCAACACTTCAACTATTCAACGAGAACAGCTTGCTAGTTCCTTGATTCTTCAGATAGTTTGACATGTAAATTCTCAACTGTGACTGAGTCATAGGTTTATTTCTCTTTGCCTTAGCTCTTTCTTCTACAAAATGTTTCTTTCTTTGATTTACCAAATCCACCATTCTTTTTGCAAAATCCTTGTTCAAATGAAATCTTGCCCCACACATCTTTTGTCAACTCTGTACTCTGCATTTCTTACTAACTTGGCTCTAATAGCATCCCAGTCTTCTTTAGTAATAAAATTAGCTTCAAATTGAACTTGAGCTTTTCTTTTCTTTTGTTGCTCAGTTAACTCTTCTTATTCTTCTAATCTTTTAGCCAATAAAGCATCCAAATGAACTTGTTTGGCAGTTTATTCTTCCTCTAGAATTTGCAATCTTATGGCTTCTGCAAGACTAGCTTCTTCTTGTTGAATTTGTTCTTTAGTTCTTTTGGGAGCTTGAGCTCTTCAACAATTATTTGGAGCTTTCCTTCCCTTGGCCTCTAGCAAACTAATTGGGTCCACTACCAGTACTGGAACTCCTAAGCCACCAGTATGAACTCTTCAAGCCAGTACTAATATCTTCTTCAAAGCCAGTACTAATATCTTCAAAGCCAGTATCAATGTCTTTTCCCTTGGACTCTTTTCTCCTCTTGTATCTTTTACCCTTATCAACTGACTTTGACCTCTGAGAAGCAACCTTTGACAGAGTTTTAGCTGCTTCCAAGGTTGTAGGGCTGATATCTTCCTCCCCTAAAGTTTTGCCTTGTGTAGGAGTCTTAAAAACCTCGTGATTTAGCCCTGCATCATATTCCTAACCATTTCATCAAACCTTCCCTCTCGTAGATTCCAGCCCTGTTTGGAAAAGTTTTAAGCATCCGACCGCTGAATCAGGTAGAACCACATGTCTCCTTTTGAGAACATCTTCCATCTTCTTTACCTTTTTCACCAATTTCACAAGTGCTTTTCCCATGGTCAACTTAGTCTGCTTTAGTTCTGTCTCTAAACTATCAACCTTTGTGATCAACTTGGGAACCAATTGAAGGCAAGGTCATCCACGTCACAGTTCTTTCTCTGCCCAATAGGGAAGTTAGATTTGTGATATGTGGAACTTCAGTGTCCTGTCTAGGTGAAAAGTGGTTGGTGTTCAGTTATGGTTGCTCAAAGGTGTGCTCACTGGGTCACTGTTCGGTTTCTGGGATAAGTGATGTAGTGGTAGTTTATTTTGTTCAGCTAAAGTTTGGTTCAGACTCAGTGGGGTTGCAGATAGCACAGGTGGGTGAGATGAAGATGGTAATGGTTCAGACGGTGATGGTTGATCCACTGCTTGATCAGCTTGTCCTGCACTTTGATCCACTGCAACAATGGGCAACATTGCAGACAACAAAGGTCTAGGTACCCCTCTAAACCCCTTTTTCATGTTCCCAAAAACTCTTTTTGGTCATACAATTAGCCAAAAAAGATGTTTATTTCTTAGTTTGTATTTCCCCAAAATCATTTGTAGAAAAATCGCGGTACATCCAAAGACTTAGTTTACTTTTCAAGTTTTGCCACCATCCATCAAAGATTAATTTTGAAAAGTAATAAATCCTGCCTAGTTGAAAAGACAAATCAAAAGCAGTCGCAAGATTGCTACCAAATTGATCCCATCCACCACTTTTTAGGACTCATACATTGTACATATGATGGACTAAAATCTCCATTGGGGGTGGTAGTAATGACTTTTACCCAAAAGTAAAAGTACTATCAGCTGGATACCCCATATTACCCACCCCTTCAAAAAGTTTGTATTTGGCAACATGGAAATTACCTGAAGCATCGCTAATTGAGAGCTTACTTTATCGAAACAAGATGCCTTTATGATTGTATCTCAAGAGTATCTATGGTTGCTCATAGTTCTAGAGTCCTATCAGCAAAGTTGAGGCAGTTGCAGTCCTGCCAAAACATGTTTGACAAGGAGTCATGGATAGTGAGATTGGAGTCAAGGCATACCTGATAGGCGAAACCTTTTAAAAAATCTACTATCTCTGAAACCCCTGTACTTTTCTTCAGGTTTCTTTAAAGAAATCCCACCTGGTTAGCTTTCGAGTATTTGCATGAAGCCATTCTTTGAAATTTGGGGTTAACAAGTAAAGAGGTTGAGATTGATTGGTTATGTCAAATAGGGTTTGACTCGTTTAGGGGTACTTCGTAACTGATTGATCTATTAATTGACTTTATATGCGAAAAAAATGAATTACAATTGGTACTCCGAGATAATAGTCTCTTTTTAATGAAGAAAACTACTGTAGGTGAGTTAAAATAGTAATTATTCAATTGGTATCATTATCCACTTAAATATACCTGCAATTTGCTCTAACGATCATATTTAACGCAAAGTCAAAGTTGTTAGACCAAACAGTACTAAGGACTAGTTACCAGTATTATTATTGGCCTACCAGACTTAAGTCTGGTCAACCAACTAACAAAAAGCTTACCAGGATTAAGTAGTAAACTACCATAATTAATTATGACAATACCAAAATTAACTCTTGCACAACTTCAGTTCTACTTTAATCCATGCTCCAATCCTTCGTGCAATCCAAGTATAACCTAAAAACGTTAAGCCACAAACAAAACATACTACAAAACTATTCTAAGACACTATGCTTCTAGATCTATTATATTCTAATAACTACTAGAATTAATATAACCTACATATTAATCTCTAACTATATTACTAGATACAAACTATATATTTTAAATCCTCCCCTTAAATATAGCTATGGATTTATTATACCAATATTAACCACTAAGAAATTGAACCTTGATCCATCAAAAGCTTTGGTTAATAGGTCAGCTACATTGAAATCTGTGTGAATTTTCTCCACCCGAATGAGCTTCTTATAAGAATCTCGTATAAAGTGGTGTCTGATCTCTATGTGCTTTGTCTTGGAGTGATACACCGGATTCTTCACAATGCAGATGGTGCTTTCATTATCAATGTGGATTTTGGTATTCATGAAATTGAAACCATAGTCCAACATTTGATTTTGAATCCACAACACTTATCCACAACAGCTTGCAGCAGCTACATATTCAGCTTCTGTTGTAAGAGGTAGCCACTAGGGTTGTTCTTGCATTGCCCATGAAATTAATTGCTTCCAAAGAAATTGACACCAACCGGTTATATAGGATTTTCTTTCAAGTTTGCCCCAGCATAAGTCACTATCTGAGTAAGCTTCCCTGGCAAGACAATGATTCCTAGGATACCATAAGCCAAATTGGTTTGCACTAAAGTACTTAAAGATTCTCTTCACAGCATTAAGGTGTGAAGTCTTGGGAGTAACCTGAAAACGAGAACAAGCATAACTGCAAACATTAATATTAGCCTATAGGCAGTATAAAATAACATAAGAGAACTATCATGGATCTGTATAATGTAACATCCTACTTCATATCAGCTTCCTCATCTGTTGTCAACGCTATCTGGGTCTCCATTGGGGTTATTGCAGTTTTCACACTTGCAAGGTCAAACTTGTTTAGCATGTCTGCAACATACTTGTCTTGAGAAATAAAAATTCCATCTGTCTTTTGCTTGACTTGCAATCCAAGGAAGAATATGAGTTCACCCATAGAAGTAGGTCCAAAAAGATCCATATGCAAGGTGTGTAATGGCTCAGTGATTGTTCTTTCTAAGTTAGCCTTACAGGAGGCCTTGTGTTGCTTACCTTTTTGGCAGGCAACACATGTATGGTCATTTCTGAAAACCTTGGAAGGTAGACCTCTTACAAGGTTTCCCTTCACTAGTTTATTTAAGTTTTTAAAATTTATATGACCTAACCTCCTGTGCCATAATTTAGATTCATTAGATGTGGCTTTTGCAATCAAATAAGCATAATCTTTTGTGAGAGCTGGTGTCTTCATATCAAAACTGTACATATTATGTTGCCTAGGGATCTTTAGAAGTATCTGATTTTCACCTGGCATCTTAAAGTCAACAAGACATTCAGTTTTAGTAAAAAGAACCTTGTGCTGCTTATCACATATTTTTGATATTGAGAAAAGATTAAAATGCCCAAGTTCTTTTACAAAAGACACACTATCAAAATCTAAATTACCAACTCTTATTCTGCCTTTACCAGTTATGTAGCCTTTGCTACCTCCAAAGGTAACAGATCCCCTTTGATTCGTCAAATCATCCAGTGATCCTTGTTACCAGTTGTGCCCTGAGCATCTATTATCAAATCTACATCTGTCCTCCATCGTTCTTGAGTGGAAGATCCTGTCAACAAGAAAAAAGAAAGATATTAGTTTTATTAGGGACCCAAGGCCTTTTAGGCTTGGGTTCTGGCCTGTGGTCCATTAGCCTTTACAGTTCGATATAAAATTGGATTCCACTATGACAATTGGGAGTTAGGTCTAGTTTTTACTCCTGTTCAGCTCCTTTTGATCAAGAATTTGTTGTAAACTCTTGTGATCTATGAACACCGTACACTTAGTTCCGTACAAATAGTGTCTCCAAATTTTTAGAGCAAACACTATCGATCCAAGTTCCAAATCATGAGTCGTATAAATTTTCTCATGATATTTCAATTGTTGTGATACATAAGCAATTACTTTCTACCTTTGCATTAATACAGAACTCAATCCTTTATGCGAAGCATCGCAATAAACCACAAAATCTTCGCCTCCTTCAGGTAGAGCCAGAATTGGTGCACTGCACAACTTCTTCTTTATTAACTAGAAGGCGGCTTCCTCCTTGTCACCCCAATCAAACTTAACTCCTTTCTGAGTAAGCTTGGTTATTGACTTGGCGATCTTTAAAAATCCTTCAATGAATCTTCGGTAATACCCAGCAAGACCTAAAAATTGACGAATCTCCATTGGTGTTTTAGGAGATGCCCAATCTTTTATGGATTCAATCTTGGTGGGATCCACGTGAATGCCTTGACTATCAATTACGTGGCCGAGAAATTATACCTTGGGAATCTAAAATTCACATTTAGAGAATTTAGCATATAACTCCTCTTTCTTAAGCAATTCCAGAATTGCCTTAAGATGTTCTTCATGTTCCTTCTTGTTCCTTGAATAGATGAGGATATCGTCAATAAAGATAATCACAAACTTAGCCAAATATGGATTGCACACCCGATTCATGAGATCCATAAATACCACCGGTATGTTCGTCAAACCAAATGGCATAACTTGGAACTCGTAATGACCATATCGAGTTTTGAATGCCATCTTCAGAATATCTTCTTCACGTACTCGAAGCTGATGATAACCTGATCGCAAGTCTATCTTAGAATAAACAATGGATCCTTGTATTTGATCAAATAAATCGTCGATCCTTGGGAGTGGATAACGATTCTTCACCGTTAGCTTGTTCAGTTCTTGGTAGTCGATGCACATTCGAGTTGATCCATCCTTATTCTTGACAAACAAGACCGAAGCACCCCAAGGTGAGGAACTTGGCCTTATGAAACCTTTGTTGGAAAGCTCCTAGAGTTGGTCTGACAATTCTTTCATTTTGGACAAGGCCAACCGATAAGGTGCCCGTGCTACAGGTGCAGCACCAAGTATCAAATCGATTTGGAATTCCACTTGTCGAGTCGGAGGGAGACCCGGAAAGTCCTTAGGAAATACTTCAGGAAAATCTCAAACGATTGGTACGTCCTCAAGTCGCTTCTTCTCCGACTTGTCTTCAGTCTCCTTTGTAGTAACATGTGCCAAAAAGATAGGACATCCTTTTAGCATGTACTTCTGTGTTTTAGTGCACGAGATGATGTTCAAATGAGTCTCATTTCCCTAGTTGCTTTTGTTACTATGAACAATTAACGTTTTGTTTCCCTAGGGAATACGAACGATTTTATTGGCATAAACAATGACGGCTTGGTACTTTGCCAACCAATCCATACCGATTATGACATCGAGACTACCAAGTTCTACGAGCATTAAGTCTATGTTGAATGGGTGATTTAAGAAATTTAATGTACAACCCCGAATGATAGCGTTTAACCTAATTTTTCTCTCGGCAGCTAGTTCAACATCTTAATAATGATCTAAGGTAGATGGCATGATATCAAATTGGGAGCTAAATACAGTAGACTGAAAGCTTCTATAAGCACCAGTATCAAATAAGACAGAAGCATAGCAGTTGTTTAGAAGGAACATACCCGTAATGACATTTGAGTCTGGGTTTATCCTTGCACGGCCTACCGCATACACTTTCGCTGGAGCATTGCCATTTCCACCTTGGTTACCGCGGTTGTTGTTTTTCAGCTTTGGACAATCCCTCTTGAAATGTCCATGGGCTCCACATTCATAGCAAGTAGGTTTTTGACCTGCCTACAGTGCCCCTTTGGTTGTTAGCAGTGTTGGCAATTGTAGTACCCCTACAGTCACAAGCCAAATGGCCAACTCAGTTGCACTTGTGGCATTTTGGAGCACACGGACCGTCATGGTAATAGTTGTATTTTGAGCATAGAGGTTTGGATCCTCCATAAGGTTTCTTCTCACCAGACCCTGTAGTGTAGGCCCGGCCAGTGTTCTGCCTCTTGTTTTATTGTTGTTGTTGTCGGTTATCATCTTGCTTTCTTTTATTCTCTGTCGAACATTCAGCAAAAGTACGAATTTTCTTATCCATCAGTTCAGTTGCTATTTCAATCACCTCTTGCATTGTCTTAGGCTTTGATGCTACTACACTTCCGTGGATCATGTCGGTCAAACCACCGACATATCTCTTAATCTTGTCCGATTCTTCAGGAAACATTCTAACACATAGCAATGGGAGTTCCTAAAAAAGTTGGTTGTAACCTATCTTTTCACCTTCAAATTCCAAAATCAGCTCGATCTCTTAAACCACCCCTCGGGGGCCCCTCGGGCAGTACTTGTCAGTCACACCAATACCCAAAAAAAATTCTTTTTTCAGGTCTGTCCAAGTCTTGCATCGCAACATCTGGCTTACACAGTCCTAACATAGGAGTTTCACCACGTTAGTACACCTGCAAGAATAGTACAAGTGGAAAACTTGATTTGGTTTTCCACTGAGCAGTTGGGTATGCTGAACACAATTTCCATTTTCTTAAACCATTGAATTAATTCGACAACTCCTTCTGTGCCTTTGAAATCTAGAGGTTGGCACTTCATGAAGTCTAGGTAAGTGCACGCTCTAGCAACTCGTTTTATCCTTCTAACACTTGTTCCCGAATTATGGCTGTCATCACCATTCGTGTTTCTGTCAGCATCACATGCTGCCAAAGCATCAGTAACACCTTGGTCGATCATTACTGTTGGTCCAAAGTCTTGGATCTGTTTAGCCTTTTGTAAGACTATAGCTAACTTGAATAAATCCAAATCAACTATATGAGAGACAATAACTATGAATACTATGTGCTAATGCGGAATCTTAACACAAGTACTAAGAAGAACACAATGTAAAACTTTGCTATTTTCTATTAATTTCTATTAGGGTTCTATATCTCAAACACTATGCCGTAGGGTTCCTTTTATACACTAAGGAAACCCTAATGGGCTTTACAAACGCGTAAAAGGATAATGCATATCCTTTCCTAAGATATCTCTAAGATAACTATTATAACTATTTTGTTACATAAACAAACTTAACTAGACAAGGTCAGTACTAACTATAGTACTGCCAGACTTAACTTAGTACTGACAGACTTAACTATGTCTACCAGACTTAACTCTATAACTACCAGACTTATGTCTGGTCATCAAAATTCCTAAACAATCCTCCCCTAACTTGATCTTCACTTGTGAACTTCAAGTTTCTTTGAATATCTTCATTATGAGCTTCCTGAGGATGTTGTGAGCATTATCTTTGGAATTATTCTTGAACTGCAACATGCTCGATTATCTTGTTTATAGCACTTCTTGTTTTTTTTGCTACGCTTTAAAGCATCACTACTTGATATTTGCAGCATCTAACCTTGTAAATATCATGACCAATACTTCATAGCTATATGTACTATCTCTTCAGCAACATAGAAACAGCAACATTGACTATATGTACATCAGATCATAAAGTTTCAGTCTATTCTCATCACATCCAGGTGTGTTAACTCCTGGGAGAGGTGAATCATCGAAAATTTAAATAGATTTGATGTCTCTTTACTAGTTAGCATTAATCTTGGAGTAGCCAATGTTTGGTTCATAAACCTTGGTAACATGATAACCATTTCAACTCTTAGTCGTGAAAACGGTGAGTTGAAATTACCATTTGATTTTAGTTAAATCATCATGTATCAACGGATTTGAATACTCTATTACAGTTAGCCGTTTGCTCTGGAGTAGCTAACTCTTTGTTTTAAAAACATGGTGAGTTAATTACCATACAGTTTTTGGTAAACTGTCAACCATTAACGGATTTGATAAGTCTTTAACAAAGTCATTTTCTTTAGACTAGCCAGTCGTTATGCCTATTAAGCATGGTGAACTGATGACCATTTGTTGTGTGGTGGTTAGCCAACAGTCAAACCCTTCTCTCTTCCATTATAGTCCATAGTTTCCAACATATGTCCACAGCTACTGAATACTTCATCTCTTTAACACCAGCTTGTTCTCAATATCTTCAAATGTTTATAACAAACTTCCTTTCATGTTTTTCATCTAGAAGCTTCATTGTCAGCATCACTTGGATGCATCATTTGACAGAGGTATTCTATCTGCTAACATTAGTAAATATTGCATGCCTTTTAAGGTTAGACAATCTTACTGCACTCTTGTCATTATATCATAACTAATCATCTTTTGTTGTAGTGGTACGCTCCAAATAGCATCGTCCATTGAGGGGTAGATCTTATCATAGTCCTGAGATCACTCTATAGAACTCTATCATAAGCATCTCCAGGCCTATTTGTTCCATATTTATGCATAACCAACCTGTATAGCTCAATAAGATCCTCTCTTGTGAAGTCTTTAAGCATAGCTCCAAAGCTCTATAAACATATCAGCTCAATTTGCTCTTATTATCTGAATAAATGTTCTTTTACCTTGTTGAAATATTTCCAATTTGCTCTATATTAGTTTAGTATCCAAAGGAGTAGGTTTCATAGCTTTCTACGATTCCTCTTTATCTGTCTATGAATTCTCCTTGTGGACTCTTGTTATACTTATACCTTTTCCTAGCCTTTTGCTGCTTTCTTTTTCTAATCTTTTTACTAGCTCTTCTTCTTTCACTTTTAACCACTTTTTCTTCTGTATCTGAAATCATCTTTATCATCAATCCTTGGTTTCTTTGAAATTTTGTCTGAAAGCTCTTCTTATATCTTTTCAACTGTGCCTTTGTTGCTTCATTATTTTATAGGAACAAGTATTAATCTGGTTAATAACTTCTTAAAACTCATTCTTTAATCTCTTCATACTTAACTTCTTCAACTGAGAAGCTTCCAAGTTCCTTGATTCATCAGATAGTTTGACATGTAGATTCTTAATTGTGACTGAGTCATGGGCTTTATTTCTCTTTACCTTAGCTCTTCTTCTGCAAAATGTTTCTTCTTTGAATCACCAATCTACCATTCTTTTTGCAAATCTTATTCAGATAAATCCTTTCCCAAATATATTTGTCAACTTGCAGTGCTTCTAACTTGGCTTTATAGCATCCCAGTCTCTTCATGTATAAATTGAGCTTCAAATTGAACTTTGAGCTTTTCTTTTCTTTTGTTGCCTCAATTAACGCTTCTTCTTCTTTTGCCAATCTTTTAGCCAATAAAGCAATCCATTATGAACTTGTTTGGAGTTTCTTCTTCCTCTGAGTTTGCAATTCTTATGCTTCTGCAAGACTAGCTTCTTCTTCGTTGAAATTTGTTCCTTTTGTTCTTTTGGGAGCTTGAGTCTCTTCAATAATCATTGGAGCTTTTCCTCCCTTTGGCCTCTAGCAGTACTAACTGGTCCACTACCAGTACTAACTCCTAGGCACAGTATTAAACTTCTTCAAGCAGTACTAATATCTTCAAAGCCTAGTATCGATATCTTCAAAACCAGTACTAATATCTTTAAAGCCAGTATAATGTCTTTTCCTCCTTAGACTCTTTCTCCTCTTGTATCTCTTACCTTATCAAACAATGAACTTTGACCTCTGAGAGCATACCTTTTGATAGAGTTTTAGCTGGCTTCCAAGGTTGTAGGGCTGATATCTTCCTCCCCTGAAGTTTTGCCTTGTGTAGGAGTCTTAAAAACCTCTGATTTATCCTTCATCATATTCCTAACCATTTCATCCAAACCTTCCTCTTGTAAATTCCTCCCCTATTTGGAAGAAATTTCAGCATCCTCTTAACCTGAATCAGGTAAGAACCACATGTCTCCTTTTAAGAACATCTTCCATCTTCTTTACCTTTTTTCACAATTTCACAAGGCTTTTCCATGGTCAACTTTAGTCTGCTTTTAGATTCTGCTCATCTAAACTATCAAACCCTTGTAATCAACTTGGGAACCAATTGAAGCAGGTCATCCACTGTCATAGTTCTTTCTTCTGCCACATGGGGTGAGTAGGATCTTGTGATTGTAGAACTTCAGGTTTCCTATTTCTAAAAAAAAAATCCCCGTGAAGTGGTGGTGTTCAGGTGATGGTTGCTCAAATTGTGTCAAATTGGGTTCTCTGTCAGGTTCTGCGTGTAGTGATTGTTGGGGGAGTGATTTTGTTCAAATATGTGTAGGTTCAGACTTAGTGGTTGCAGATAGCACAGGTGGGTGAGATAAAGATGGTAATGGTTCAGATGGTGATGGTTGATCCACTGCTTGATCTGCTTGTCCTGCACTTTGATCCACAGCAACAACGGGCAACATTGTAGGCAACAAAGGTTAGGTTCCCCTCTAAACCTCTTTTCATGTTCCCTAAAAATCTTTTTGGTCAATACAAAAGCCAAACTAAGGATGTTTATTTGGAGGTTTGTACTTTCCAAAATTCATTTGTAGAAATCGAGGGTACATCAAAAACTTTGTTTTACTTTTCAAGTTTGCACCATTCCAGCAAAGATTATTTGAAAAGTTATTAAAATCCTGCCGCAGTAGAAAGTCAATCAGCAGTCGCAAGATTGCTTACCAAAATTGATTCCATCCACCACTTTTAGGACCATACAATGTAAAATATGATGGACTAAGAAATTCTCCATTAGGGTGTAAAATGACTTTTCCAAAATGTAAAAGTACCATCAGCTGGATACCCCATATTACCCATCCCTTCAAAAATCTCGGTATTTGGTAACATGGAAATCCCTAAAGCATCTGCTAATTGAAGCTTACATCGAACAGATACCTCAGTGATTATATACTCAAGAGTATCTATGGTTGCTCTTAGTTCTAGAGTCCCATCAGCAAGAGTTAAGGCAGTTGCAATTTGCCAAAACTATTTGACTAGGGAGTCATGGATAGTGGGATTGTGTGTCAAGGCATACTTGATATGCGAACCTTTTAAAAAATCTACTATCTCTGCAAACCATATACTTTCTTTAGGTTTCTTTAAGAATCCCACTTTGTTATGCTTGACGCAGTATTTCATGGAAGCCATTCTTTGAAATTATAGTTCAGTGGTTATGATTGTTTGGTTATGTTCAAATGGGTTTGACTCGTTTAGGTAACTTAGTACTGATTGTATCTGTTAATTGACTTTATATGCGAAAAAAATGAATTGCAATTGGTACTCCGAGAAAATAGGCTCTTTTTAATGAAGAAAACTATTTTAGGTGAGATAAAACAATAAATATCCAATTTGTATCATTATCCGCTTAAATATCCTCGCAATTTTCTATAACGGTCATATTTTGTGAAAAGCCAAAGTTGTGAGACCAAACAGTACTAACGACTAGTTACCAGTATTAATAGTGGCCTACCAGACTTAAATATGGTCAACCAGTATTAACATTTTATTGTCAGAACTAACAATAAGATTACCAGGATTAATATTGGCCTACCAGATTTAAATCTGGTCAACCAATATTAACATTTTATTGTCAGAACTAACAATAAGCTTACCAGGATTAACTAGTAAACTACCAGAATTAATATTGACAATACCAGAATTAACTTTTGCACAACTTTAGTTCAACTCTAATCCATGCTCTAATGCAATCCAAGTATAACCTGAAAATGTTAAGCCACAAAAAAAATATACTACAAAACTATTCAAAAACACTGTACTAGATCTATTATTTGTTAAGAACTACTAAAAATAAGATAACCTATCAAAATTACAAACTATATATTTAATCCTCCCCTTAAATGTAGCTATGGATTTATCATACCAATATTAACCACTAAGAAATTAAACCTTGGTCCATCAAAAGCTTTGGTCAATAGGTCAGCTACATTGAAGTCTGTGTGAATTTTCTCCACCCTTATGAGTTTCTTCGCATAAGAATCTCGTATAAAGTGGTGTCGGATCTCTATGCACTTTGTCTTGGAGTGATACACCGGATTTTTCACAATGCAGATTGTGCTTTCATTATTAATGTGAATTTTGGTATTCATGAAATTGAAACCATAGTCCAACATTTGATTCTGAATCCACAATACTTGTCCACAGCAACTTGCAGCAGCTACATATTCAACTTCTGTCGTAGAGGTAGCCAATATTGTTTGTTTCTTGCATTGCCATGAAATCAATCTGCTTCCAAGAAATTAACAACCATCGGTTATGGATTTCCTGTCAAGGTTTGCCCTAGCATAGTCACTATCTGAATAAGCTTCCAGGTCAAAAGTTGATTCTCTAGGATACCATAAGCCCAAATTGGGTTTGCCCTTAAGGTACTTAAATATTCTCTTCACAACATTTAGGTGTAAAGTCTTGGGAGTAACCTGAAAACGAGAACAAGCACATACTGCAAACATTATATCAGGCCTAGAGGTAGTTAAATACATGAGAGAACCTATCATGGATCTGTATAAGTGTACATCCACTTCATCAGCTTCCTCATCTTTTGTCAATGCCATCTTGGTCTCCATTGGGGTTATTGCAGTTTTCACACTTGCAAGGTCAAACTTTTTCAGCATGTCTGCAACATACTTGTCTTGAGAAATAAAAATTCCATCTGTCTTTTGCTTGACTTGCAATCCAAGGAAGAATATGAGTTTACCCATAGAACTCATTTGAAATCTGCCTTTCATCAATGCCTCAAATTCATCACACCAAGACTTTCTAGTAAAGCCAAAAATGATATCATCTACATACACTTGAACCAGCATGATATCCTTCTTGTCCTTCTTAATAAACAAAGTCTTGTCAATAGTACCCCTTCTGTATCCATGCTTCTCTAGAAATGTTGATAGAGTAGCATACCAAGCTCTAGGAGCTTGATGTAATCCATATAAAGCTTTGACAACCTTATAAACCTTCTTAGGATGATCAGGATCAACAAAACCAGGAGGTTGAGAAACATACACCTCTTCATCTATAGTGCCATACAAAAATGCACTTTTTACATCCATTTGGTATACTATGAACCCCATAAATGAGGCAAAGGCTAAAAATAACCTGATAGCTTCTATTCTTGCCACAGGAGCAAAAACCTCATCATAGTCAATACCCTCTTCCTGTCTGTGACCTTGGGCCACTAGTCTTGCCTTATTTCTGACAACTACTCCTCTTTCATCCCTTTTGTTTCTGTATACCCATTTTGTTCCAATCACCTTTGCTCCATGAGGTAGATCTACTAGAATCCATACCTGTTGCAGCCTAAACTGTAACAACTCCTCTTGCATAGCTTCAACCCAACTGTCATCTTTTAGAGCTTCAGAAATCTTTTTAGGTTCCTCCTGAGATAAGAAGCAGGCAAACAAACAATGGATGCTTAGATGGAATCTTTGTGTTTGTTCCTTTGCTGCTTTTGAAACCATAACTGTACAGAAGTGCATGTGCTCCTGAAGTTTGCTTCACTCTGGCTTCTAGTTTTCTCATAGATGTACTTAGGATCGCCAAGTATTTGGGCTTTGTTGGTTGATGTTGTGGAATCCTAGATAAGAATAGGACTACAGATAATTCTGATGGTTAGTTGTTTGAAATCATAGACCATACCCCTTTCATCTTTAGAAGCTTTCATCAAAAATCCTCTTTTCTGAGGCTTGTTAAAGATTGTTGAGCTTGCTATATCTTAACTCTGTGTCTTCGAATCCGCAGGTTGAGTATTAGCTTGTTCACTACCAGAATTAACTGAGTTAGTACTGGTAGCTTTGTCAGTAGTTACTTCCCTTAAATGCTTTTTAGCAAGTTGATCCAAGTCTCTTCTAAAAACTAGAATTTTAGGAGTATCGTCTGAAATGCCAGTAGAAAAAGCTTCCTTCTCTTATGTTTGAAGGTTTTGAAGTTCTATTAAAAACTTCTCTTCCTTTGAATTAGTAGAAGACTTCCTTGGTCTAACTTTGTTTCTGCAAATAGCTTGATTATGTAGGCACAACAACAAGCTCACTCTTCGCCTCATGTGCTTCTCAGAAGTATTTGCTTAGTGTTTACTGAGTACCATGCAATAATGTTAGTTACCTCTGAAGTACTGATGTTGGGTTAGATTGATTGTCCAAAGACACAGGAATATAATTCATAGAATCAGTGAGATTAATCAGTATATATCAACATCCATATATAATCTACTGCTTTCTACATTAGGTTATTTTCGTCATGAAATTTTACATGCAGATATAACTTCTACCTTTTTGGTACTAAATTATTTACCTAAAGGCTTTGCTATTTAGGAGTAACAACTAAGAAAACCCTCATCTCACACTTTCCCATTAAACTTGTTGTTTCAACACACTTAGAGGTATCTTAAATTGGTAATGGCACCAAGGTCTTATTATAGCTAATTAATTTGGTTTGTGACCAAACAAAAGCTCTATAAGGAAGTTTTGTTTTGAGGTTTTGTCACCCTACCTATTTAAAAGAATATAGCAAGCAGTTACTAACTGCTTCTGCCCTGAAAGTAGTTGGTACAGAGTGAGTCTGCTGCATTTAGTCCTAGCTGCCTCAATTAGAGTCTATTTATTCTTTCTAGTAACTCCATTCTTGCTGTGGAGTTCTAGCATTTGCTCTACTCTTTTTTATTCACTTGTTTCTACAAAATTCATGTTATCTCTATTCTTAAATTCAGTGCCTATTATTCTGATCTAATGTTTTAACCTCTGATTAAGCTGGTTTTCAATTTGTCTATATGAAGTTTTAAGGTGTCACTGTTTCATCCTTAGCAGCAATAAGGATTTCCAACTATAATCTGTGTACAATCATCAGTAATAACAAGGCATAACTTGCATGATTTCTGCTTTTTACAGAAGTAGGTCACAAAAAGATACAATGCAAGGTGTGTAATGGTACAGTGAAGTGGGTTCTTTCTAACTTTGCCTTTACAGGAGGCTCTGTGTTGCATGTCCGCTTTTGTGGCAGGCAACACATTTATGGTCATTTATAATAAACCCTTTTAGAAGGTAGTCCTCTTACAAGGTTTCCCTTTAAGAGTTTGTTTAAGTGTTAAATTTAGGGATGACCTAACCTCCCTTGTGCCACAAGTTAGATTCACCAGATGTGGCTTTTGCGATCAGAACAAGCATATCTTTTGATGAGACCAGGTGTTCTTATATCAAAAATGTACATATTGTTTTGCCCTAGGGACCTTAAGAGAAGTATGCTGATTTTATTAGTCATCTTAAAGTTTGGTAGACTCGTACAGAGCATCTCAGTCTTTAGTAAAAAGACCTTGTGCATTTATCATCATATTTTGTGATATTGAGAAAATATTAAAATGCCCAAGTTCTTTTACAAAAGACACACTATCAAAATCTAAATTACTAACTCTTATCCTGACTTTACCAGTTATGTAGCCTTTGCTACCTCCAAAGGTAATAGATCCCCCTTTGTATTATTCAAATCATCCAAAGGTGATCTTGTTACCAGTCATGTGTCACTGAGCATTCCACTATCAAATTATACCTCTGTCTCCATGTTCATGAGTGGATGATCCTGCACATGTAAAAGAAAAATTAGTTTCTCTTAGGGACCCAGGCCTTTTTAGGCTTGGGTCTGCCTTATGGTCCTTTAACATTTATAGTTCTAACAAGATTGGATCCACTATTATAATTGGAGTTTGGTATTCTTGGATTCCTTAATTATGTAAGATGCTGAAAGGTGTAGCTTAACAGCGTGCCACAATTTCCCTTTACAGATGAGTAGAAGTCATTCTTGCTGTATTTCAAACAATGGGTACTCTATCTTTGTAGATGTGAATGTGGATTTTGTGAAATGACTTCTATGATTAAAACTTATTCAGCTGGGGTCTTACAGGACTAAAAAATATTTGTGCTTATTGGTAAGGTATGGTTGTTTGGAGATCTAACAGATATAACATTAGTCCTACAGAATTAACATTATGCCATAAGAAATAATTAACATTTACCCTACCAGATATTAACTTTAGGGCCTAACAGATGAAAAGAAAAAGAAGAAAAAAAAAATTAACATTTTGCCTAACAACATTAAGTTGTACTGGTCTGGGTATAAAGTGATTAGCATGATTAACCTTGTGTGCATTGTTCCATACTAGTTTTGCCACCTCATTACCAGTATTAAAAACCCTTTGTTTCTTAAGCTCAACCTCTCTTGCCATTTTCTTTTCATTTTATTAGTCACATCTTGATCAAATGACTGTAGGGCTGCCACAAACAAAACACTTTTTTCTTGATGAAAGAGTAACCTTCTCTTAGTTCTCCTTCTGTCCATCATTTTATCATTAATTTTTATTTAACTTCAGATGTCCCTTTGATTTTTCATTGTTGCACTAGGGGCAGTTTTTAGTGTGTTGCACAACTAGGTTCAACTTCTTTTGATTCAGATACAACTTTTTCATTAGTGATTAACTGAATAGAGCACTAGCTTCTCAATTTAGGCATGCTTATACTTTTTGATCAGATTCAGATGAGTTTGAGGGTTTCTCCAAAGTGATCCTTTCACTGTATTTGCTTGAACAGGTAGAATGCGTAGTGGAGTTGTCATTCTGAGGTCACATGAATTTCGAGGCGTTTGACGGTCCCTTTTTACCATAAACATACAAAGAATCATCTAATTTCCTCTTATGGTTTAGAGTATAGTCTCTAGTTAATGGATATGGTAACTCCATGTGATGAAATTATCAGAATCTTTGAAAATCATACTGTATAAAAGGTTTGTTAAGCAAATGCTTTGTCGTGTACATGAACTAAATAAAACACCGTACGATTCATTTCTTCCTCATAGCTTTAAAACCTCTTTGTTTGATTGAAAAAAATCAATTATTTCATTTCTTTTTTTCGTAAACGAGGCTTTTATTTCATATCCTAAGCCCACTTTACTATTTGAAGTCATACCTGAATCAACTAATTTCCAAAGGTTTTTAGAAGAATTTTTCCATGAATCTACTGTTTTCTGTAATTGTTCCTTTTCTTTTACAGCTTTCATTCCTATTCTCCTATATCTTTTAAGCTTTTCATCTTTTGCATATATTTCATTTTCTTGAAATGTAAGATGTTCATTTAGAGATAATTGCTGCTTTTGAAAAGTAACAACTTAAGCTTCTAATTTCTTAACAGCTAGAGTATAGGCAAGTATTTTTGCTTCTTGTTCACCTAACTGATTCATTTGTTTATCACACAGTGTTTTAAGCTTATTATATGAATTAATGCAAGTTTTAGAATATAATGATACCTCAGTATTTGAGCTGATTGCCATGAGTGCATGATTTGTCTCTTCTTCATCTACTGTATGTTTTCCCCAATTGACAACACCATCATCCATAGTCAGCAAACAGTTCTGATTTTGCTCTTTCTTTCCAGCTCCTTGATCTTGATAAAAGGAGTCTCTCTTTTTCCCTATCAGAGTTGTCCCCATGATAGGCATTTTCTCTTGCAAAAGACCAGTGTGTGACATTTGAAACATTCAAGCTTCTTTTTGTCAAAACCAACAAGTTTGTTTCCATCAATCCAGACTCTCCTTCCAATCTTTTTGTAGAATTCTTCATTCGAATAGCAATCATTGATATTTGTCAGTTTATGTCCATCTCTTCAATGTTTATATCATCAATCTGTTCCAGGTCTTCATGGAGCAAGTCCAAATCTTTAGATTGTTTGGCAAAGAGTGAATAAGAATAAACTTCATCAGCAAAACTCATTAGAAGGAAACTTCACTTTCTTGAAAATTGTTTGAAGAAGTAGGAGTGCAAGTACTGTTGGCAACCAGTTATGGACCAGGATTTAACCTTGTTAGTGCTGCTCTTGCTGTGTGAAACAAAAGCAACATTGTGAGCACTTAAAGATAAAATTGTGCATAAAATGCTTAAATATTGCTTGTTTTTGTCTTTGTGATTGTGTAGGTACGGATATTACAAATAACACAAGAAAACGGTCAAAAACCGGACAAACACAGACACGGGAACGAAAAGAGTGCAAATAAGCCAGAAAATTGCTATCAATGGTCAATAAAGTCAGCTCTTGGTCAACTCTAGTCAAACTTATAAAGACAAAATTCAAAAATAACCAAAACAACCCTTGAAGTTAAGCTAAATTGCAAAAATAACCCTTAAACCCTAACACCGTTATCTTTTTATTAATAAAAGATAACGGTCGTTATCTACATATAAACCAAAACCTGTTAACCCAAGCCCATATCCCAATCCTTTTTACCCGAGCCCAAATCCACTCAGTTAAAATCAGTTATAAAAAGGCGCGGGAATAGTTTTTACTATTCATCGTCGTCTTCGCGTTTAAAGACCACTCAATATCAAGAGGGTAAATGGATAGAAGCGTGGGTTTAGTAATTCGAGTTTTTACACAGTACAAGGCTACAAGTGGCAGAGTTTAGGACATTCATAAGAGGCTTTATGTTTGTACGAAGCCTACTCAAGAAGGGACACGCAGAAATGAAAGCAACACACAAAGACAAGGTTTTTTATGCTAAATCCTAGCCAAAAGAAGCACAAAAGGTCTGACACACGGAATGCCATGTTGGCATCCGTAGTGCCTCACCAATCAATCCAACGGTCATAAGGATGGATCCAATGATGGGCAAAGAATCAAGGTACGAGATTACAAGGAGCGTGTAACAGACTCAAGGCCTAGAAGCTTCATCTCAGCTCTATAAAAGCAGACCTCATCACACACATCTGGGGAGCTAGTTTTTCATTTTTTCAGCTTATTAAATTTTAGCTTTTCCTTTAAAATTGTTTTAGCTTAATGTTAGCTTAATGTAATTTCCTTTTTAGTATTGTAATCAGTTGTTTAATTAATACCATTTAAATTTCCTTATTAAGCTCTTACTTTTTCTAAAGTTCACTTTTATTCAAATTCTGTTTAATAAGTTGTCAATGTTTCATAAGTTTCTAATAAGCTCATCTTAAGCTCTCTGTGTCTCTAAGCTTAGATTGAGTTCAAATTAGTCATCTAATATACCTGAACATTTAAATTCAGTCTATTACCTTTGTTAAATGGGATTAAGCTTTTTGGATGATGAGCTAGCAATGGATGAGCTCATAGGACTTTACTAGCTTATCCTAGTGATAAGCTAGAGCTTGAAGAAGCTCCTTGAGCTTTTAAAGCCTTTGTTTAGCTAAGGCTTTTGTAAGTCTTCTTTAAATTTCAAGTCTCTTAGCTTAATAATTGCATTTGCTTATTTTCAGCTTATTTCTTGCTTAATTGTGTTTAATCTTGTGTTATTGTGCTTAATAAGTATGTTTGCTTATCTGCTTTTAAGTTTTATTGTCTAGATTATAGTTTTTATAATTTTGTCTCTTAAATCATTAAAAATCTAAAAATATTAGCATAATTATTAGCTTATTGATTCTGGCCTATTTGATTAGTGTTATAAGTTCATAAGGTTTGTTAAAAGATATTTAACATCTGGTATTTGATTTTTGTGCTCTAAATCTCATTATCAAAAGCTTAAAATGAAACTTGTTGATTTTAAAAGGGTGTTTGGCATAGCAGTACTAACTACAAGTTAGTACTGCTAGTGGCCATTTGGTCTTAGGATTTTGGTTTTAATCTTTCATCTAAGTCAGTTTATGCTAGATTTATAAGCTAGGTTAGAGTTAAGTGAGTTTTCATAAGTTAGATTAATAAAAGTCTAAGTCTGTTAAGCCTCATTTGCATAACCTAGTTCTAGTTGATTCTAGTAATTGAAATGATTCTATTTGCTCTTAGTTGTGCGTTTCATGAGTGTTAGAAGTAGTGTTTTAAGTCTAAGAATGTATTAAAGCATTTAATATACTTAAGAAAAAGTTAACCGAGCCTCCGTTTTTTTAGTTTTGTTGCCGCGATTGGGACCTACCATTTGAAATTATATGTGACATTAGTGATTATGCGGTAGGTGCAGTCTTGGGGCAACGTAAGACCAAACATTTTCAGCCTATATACTATGAAAGTAACACCATGACGGATGCTCAAGCACATTACACAAAAACAGAAAAAGAATTATTAGCCGTGGTGTGCGCTTTTGAGAAAATTTCGGCATGAATAGTACTTATCGATGTCAATTGTGTTTTACGGAACCATCTCGTCTGCCTCAAGTATATTCTTGATTATGGGAAGCATGCTTTGCCCATAGTTGTTTTCTCGTGGGGATGCTTCTACTACTAAGAATTTTGATTCATATTGTCTTGATTATTAAATCGAAAACCTGCGGTTAATCTACGCGGTCCATAAACTGTGTGCTTGTTTTGTGATACACATTATCTATTGGGCGATAGCTCATAGATAATTGGCTAATGGTACAACACAGTATTATGCGGAGAGCTTTAGAGGGGCTAGGGTGTAGCGGGGAGAATAGGGGGGAGCGTAATTCCCACATTGGTTTGAACGACTTTGTATATCTGTCCTTACGCGGAAAATGTGGGTATACGATTGTAGTGTTTGGGTTGTAGTAACCCATCAATAAGATGATGGTATGGAAATGACAGTAAGCACTACTTTTTGGGACAGACCCTAATTTTTTAAGATTTGTGCAGATCTAAAGTGATTTGGCGTTGGGTTCACGGGCCTTGAAGCCATTTTAAATATCCTCATCAGACTTCCCTAATGGTACCCCACTGGACCCCCCCCCGGGAGGACATCACTGGGATGCGAAACTACACCGCTAAGTAAGGCTGTTTAGTATTCATTCTGGTTGTTATTTCTTTGTCCGATGATTTACACGCGTTGACTACGAACTGGGTGAAGTCATGGGACTCATCTCAACGTCAAGGAAAAAATTAATCGCAAAATACGTAATTGCCTCAAATATGCATTCATGTAATGCGTGGTTTCCCCCCCTCCCCCCTCGCCCCGGCCCTCCCCGTAGGATTGGCTTCGATCTTTTTTGGTCTGTGTCTGTGAGAATATCTCGTTTCCGTTCTTTATCACATTAAATGTCCTTAAAAGATAAATATTTTGTGCCATTATTATCGCTTTATATTGTGCTGGTTTTTGTCCTTGTGATTGGGTAGGTATCGGAATTAATTTACTATATAACAATCATAGGATTCCAATAACGAGTTCAATTTAAACCGGAACAAATCACGGACATACTACAGGAAACGATAAAAAAAACTAGTGTGAATAAACAATAATATAAGCTGTTCATTTGCTCTATCTTGGGTTATACTATTTGTCAAGCGCTTGGTACTATCAGCAACGGGTCTTTAGGTTTTTGCATTTTGGAATTGTTGTAACACATTTATCATACACGGATGTTGGTTTAATGCGTTTTGCTTTTTGAAACCGTTATCCTATCAACCGTTTTCTGTTTATTATTTATATGTTTAACTGGTCGTGAGATAATGATTAAACCATATTACCTTGTTTACCACATAGCCCTTTTCCCTTAGTCCTGGTTACCCCGTGCCCTATTGACTCGATTGGGGGTTTTGTTGGGGTGTTTGGGAGATGACGGGTGTGTGGGCGGGGTTAGTTGCTGAGGCAGGTCAACAGGAGAGTGAGTTGTTAAATTAAAGATTTGATTTGGGGGGGTGGGGTAGGTAAGGGAATAAAGGAATTTTGTTTACGTTGTAAAAGGTTTAGGGGAAGGTGTTTCATCGTGTTTTCGTTTATATTAGTAATTTTTTATTAAATGGCATTGGATAGCGTGGTTTAGTAATTTAGCCTTAAGAGTACCTAGGTACAAGCTCGGCAGAGATATAGAGACGTTAGACCATCATACATGTGAGGCATCTTATTGTCGCTTGAACTCAAGATGGGACAAGCAAGATATGAATAAAGCTAACCTCTCTTGACAAGTTTTTTATGATTAATCATTGTCGTCCATATAAGAACGCCATTTTGGGATGACACTACGGTAAGGCCTGGGGGGCTATGAAGGGTGAGATAGCTTTGCTTTGAATGTGGTTTCTTTTGGTTGGTTACAATTATGGGATTTTGTGTAGTTGGTTACGTAGTAGGTATAGGTCAAGACGGGGATTCTGTCTATTGGAGAGGTGCTTGAATGGGATAGGAGATGCGAGGTGGTTTTGATTGTACAGTATTGATAATATATGGAATAGCCAGTCGAGTGAGTGGGGGGATGGGTGGGGGGAAAGGGTGGTGGTTTTGGGGTGCAGGGGAAGCGGATTTTGGGTGGGTAAGCAGTGGGGTGTTTAACGTTTGGGTTGGGGAAAGAGGAATGGTGGTCGCAGGATGCATGCGGGGCGGGTGGGTTGTCTTTGTTGGGTCCGGATCGTTGAGGGTTTAGGTGAGTTTGCTCACATGTTTATTTTTTTATTATGTTTTTATAGCTTGTTATTGTGTAATATAGCTTCTAATAAGATCATCTTAAGCTATCTGAGTCGCTAAGCTCTGTTTGAGTTCAAATTTGTTCTTCTTATATAATTGTTACTATTTATTCAACTCAGTCGATTTTCCTTTGCTTTATGGGGTTTATGCGGTTTTGGTTGATGTGATCAGAAAAATTGCGATCAATTGGTCGTTTCGTGACTATATGACCATGTAAATTGGGTGTAGCGTCGTGCCGGGTAGTTGCGCATGGTGCGGTTTTAGAGAGTGGGGACGTGCTATTGGGGGGGGAGGATTTGTAGGCGGAACGTTTTGGCATTGGACGACGGTGAGTGTTTGTAGGGCTGTGTGTGGTTGGGGTGCGGTGCGTATGGGGAGGTGAGTGGGAGAGTTTGAGGGACGTGGTAGGTGTGGGGTAAGTAGGGGGGATGTCAGAATGGGGGATGGGGTGTTGGGGTGTGGTATGGGTGGTTGAGGGGCGGACAAGTGGGGTTCTTTGTACAATTCAATATAATATTCCAAAAAAATATTAGATCCCCCAACTCTTGTTGCTTTTTGATTTAGGAATAGTGCGATTGTTGGTTATATGATCATTTGTTCTGCCCATCGATACTATAGTTACATAGTTGTTTTGTTTTTGGGTATAATCATGTTTTATTCAAGTAGATATTCGTATTTCATTTTCATTAAGCTCTAAATGAAATATTGATGTGCCCATTTCTAGCTTTTTTTATTCGGGGGTGTTTGGCAATTGAACAAGTTACTAACTACAACTGTGTAAGACAGTAGAACTGTACTGTAGTGTCTGTTTGGTCTTCTAAGGATTTGTGTGTGTTTCTTTTACTTTTATAAGTAAAGGTGTATCGCTTAGATAGTGTGATAGCTTGGTTAGAGTTAACGTGAGGGTGATTCATAAGTTTAGATTACTTCCCAGATCTCCCCCCCCTATCTGTTATGCCTCATTTGCATAACCTAGTTCTAGTTGATTCTAGTAATTGAAATGATTCTATTTAATCTTAGTTGTGTGTTTCATGAGTGTTAGAAGTAGTGCTTTAAGTCTTCATTAAATGTTTTAAGGTTTTGTTCACTCAAGTCTGCAAACAAAATTGCACCACAATTTAAGAAGACAAGTAGCTGTTTTCATGATCAATTCTCTGAAGGTTAACATTGTAGGAATTAGATTTAGATATTTGGCATACAAGTAGATCTAGGGTAGTGGTTAATCTGTCTTAACTTAGTTTTCAAAAAGTAGCTTATTTAGTTATCAGTTTTTAAGCTTTAAATTCAGACATCTTTTTCATTTTTCAAAGCCAAAAGTAACTATTTTTCTTAGTATATAATGGTGTTTTCAACAAGACTATTCATTAAGGTCTGATTTTCTAAATGGTTTTAAAAAGCTTGATTTTAAGTAGTTCTTTTAGGTTTGTACTTATTAGGCTAATTAAAGCTAAAAGTTTCCAAAGGATTCTTTAGCTTTATTAAAAAAAATAGAGCTCAAAAGTACCGTAAGGGGCTGTTTGGTAACTGTTTTACATCATTAGAGTGCTTATTCCTTTAATTTAGTTATCTGCTGTATTGTTATGAGGCTTACGAGAGAGGTTTTAGTTTAGATGATTAGGTGAGAGGATAGGTCAATTTAGCTATATATTGCGGTTTTGTCGTTTATTTATTTGAGCTTATTTGCTTTTTATTAGCTAAGAGATTAGTGCTTATACACTGGCCCCCCCAGTACTAACTTACCTAAGTCGTACTGCTGAGTTCTTACAGCTCGTCTAGGTCGCTAGCGCTCGAGCGCGCGCATTGTTTTTGTTCTTTGTTGCTTATTTAGATTAGCTTATTATCTAGTTTAGCTTTTTTCTCTATTTGGTGATGTGAATTCTCCTTAAAAATGCAAAACTGTTAGCTTTTTATTATTGCCTCTAGTAGAGTTTTAAGCGTTTTATGTCTTATTTAGCTTATTTGATGAGTTATTTTGTAGTTTATAAAAATAGAGTGTTTACAAAGTTTGCTCTATGTTTTAAGCGAGTTTTAAAAAGTTATAAAAAATGGAAAAAATTAAAACACTTAGGAAGTGGGACGCCTCGGGTGAGCAAGCTCGAACCCGGGCTCCTACTTCGTACCACTTCACCAAGATTTTTATACCCCAACACTACAACCATCATTGTACATAGTAAGCTCATCCGTTTAGTCCTTTTACATCTTTTATCTTTTTATACGTTTGTATCCTTTTTTGGGTTAATAAGTTGTTTTTTAGCTTATTTCATTGCTTTTCGATAAGTGTGTTTCCCAACTTATTTTCTCTAGATTTCCTCTTAGTTCAAGCTACTTTCTATAATTTTTTCACAATTTTTATAATTAGTTTAGTATTTTTAAACATTTATTTTTATTAAAAACTTTAAAAATTCATAAAAAATAGAAAAAAAATCAAAAAAATATAATTCTTTTTTAGAAAATTTTCTTTTTTTCTATAGTGTTTGTAGGAAAATTACTTTCGTCTTCCGTTGGGTTTTAATTTGCAAATTTGTTCTCATCCTTTTTTAAAGAACGAGATACGTTTTGTCGTTCACGTTTTTGTGTTTTAAACTCATTCAACTCGTTTTTGTTCTAGTTTTCTTTTTAAACTTACTTTTTAGTTAATTAGAGTCTATTAAAAGAGAAAAATTCATTTTAGGTTTAATTTTGGAAATTTAGGATTTTTAATCACCATTTAGGGTTCCCGTTTTGTGTTTTTAGTTAAAGTTTAATTTCCCGTTATTAAAGTTAGGTTTAATTGTCCTTTAATTTGCTCACTTTTAGGATTTTAGAAAACAAATCATCTTCGAACCAATTCAAATCATAGTCCAAATAACAAACGTGGTCTCATTTTCATAAATCTTCGAGGGAATACGACCGTTCAACCCTAACTGTATCAAAAAAACGTAAAATAATTATAAAAAACAATATCAAAATATCCTTCCACCAATTATTCAAATTTAAGTTTGGAAAATTACAATATAAGACAACAATTCCTTTTCAAACAACAAAATCACCAAGTACCTTTACCCGACAACTTATTGTCCCACGAACCAACTCTATTGCTATTACTACATATTCAAACTTTTTATATCATATCTAATAATCTCACCAACAATAATCCCTATGTTAGTATAACCCAAAAAAGCCCCCACCCAACTCCCACCCCTCTGTCTCTTCCTCGCCTATTAATTCATCCCCATCTAGACTAACTCAAAATTTAACCACCCCCTATCTGACAACATCAATATCCCCCCTCCCCCCGGCCAAACACACCCCCCCCCCCCCCCCCCCACACCCGCCCTCCCGCCCCCAAATAATTGCCTCCGTACTCACAGAGACACTGTAATGACATCGTTGAAGTTGTATTGAGTATGTTGTAACTCCTCGTACACTGATCCTCGTGTGTTTTGCTAGACTCCGTAGAGTGTAATCATCCACAAACGGATACTTTGAGTGTGATTCATTAGATGAGAGTAGGTGTGTACAAACGATAAGAGTGTTTGAGACGTCTCTGAATGCGACTATGTCTCTTAAGAGGCGATGACATCATAATAATATAGTTGACCTTTATGTATTGTCTCGTCATATCTTTCCAAATGTCTAGCCATCGCTATCTTTGAGATTACAAAGATTTTTTTTGATTCGGATAATAAACAGTAGCCGGTTCGAACGGTGTGAGGTGATGCAGTGCTGTCGTTATGGTGACCCGGTATGAAGCGCGCCATGTGGAGAGGAGTCAGTGCTTTATGGGCCGTTTAGGTTGTAACACATATCTTTCCTCATAAATAGGGACGCCAGGGGTGCACACGCCGCCTGTGAGAAGTTGACGCTTGTGGCCGGAAAGGCGTTTTTGGTCATCTTTCTATCGAACTTGAATCACAAGGCCTATTGGGCCTTAAAAATTGTAAATTTTGCTAAAGACGCGGGTGATCACCGGAAAGTTCAATGAATGAATTAAAATGAACACTGAGAATCAAGACTCGAGACTCTTTAATTATAAAGAGAAAACAAAGACATTTTTCATGACTTCCAAGATTAAGAACCGCTATTTTCAATGTTCGTGACGAAGTTCTGTCTCATTGTGTGGTGACGATTAGTAGATCTCTCGACCGCGGGAGCTCAAAACTGTCGCGGAGATCGACCCGAGGACCGAGCATGAATTGTTTCGTGTATGGAAGATATGTCAGTAGTATCACATAAAGAGTGTGACGATGCTCCGCCGGGAGTGTGTTTGTGTGTGTCGCTGAAATGGAGAGATATGTGAGCACTGTTAGTGTGTTTATTTGTGTACGGGATGATACTATAAAGGGTGCGCACGGACGCTCGACTCTCTCTCTTGTTCTCGATGTACTACATGATAGAATGTCGTGGGGTCGAGTTTAGGCTCGTGACTTCGGTTAACAAAAAACAAGCGCTTCGCGGGTGGCAACCCATGCTTATCCTTCATAGTAGTATATTAGTATAATAATTATGAATAAGTGTGATGTGAGGAGGCTCGCCTCTTTCTTTCTCGTGTTTCTTGTTTTGTGTTTTGTGTCCAGGATTGCTGGTTTTTAAAAGACTCTCGTGCTAGTGTTTTGTCATCGTTCACTGTCTCTTTAATAATTAGCATGCTTACTTCTTGGGAATCCGCTATCCTAGATTTTTGGATTAACATTTTATCTATTAAATAATTAATAACGGACTTTAGATTTGCTAGAGGACCATATAATATTTGGATTTGCTTGAAATTAGTATGGGGTGACAGTCTCACATTGAGGACAATGTGTAGTTCTAGTATGGGGGGATCTTTCGATTTGATCTCACTTGCATTTTCCTTGTCTTCACGTAACCCTGTTTTTCCACCAAAAATAGCAAAAATATGCCAAAATTAATTTTTTTTCAAAAATAGAATAAGTGTTTTGACACGATGTTTTGTCTTTTTAAGGAATAAATTTTGACTTGATCGAGCATGTTGCGCTCTAGCTTGCCCCTTAACTTATATAAATTTAAGATTTTGCTAGTCTTTTATACAAGAAGCTTTAAAACGCGAATTCTAGCTTGAAAAAGCCACGAGTTTACAAGTTTCCATGATAGACTTTAAGTATGCAAAGCTTATTTTATTAGACTAAGCATTCGCGGATCTTTTTTTAAAGATTTTAAATTTGCGAAGAACAAAAATGATAGAGTTTTATATAAGTTAGATGCTAAACATAGAGTAGTTGGATCTCTTTAAGGCTCATAAAAGTTAATTGTGGCTTTTTGCTCCCATCAGCTTAATAAACATTATATAATTATTAATAAATAAAGTTGCTTTGGTTTTTGAGATTCTTAGTTTAGATTCCTTCATAGAGATTCCTTCTGGTGAAAGTAAGGTACACATAGAGGTTTTGTCAGTGTTGTGGGGAAATAGGCTACCAATTCTTGGCGGCTCGCTACCGTTGTCTAGGTAGTTAAAAGACCACAAGACTTGAAATTTGGCAATAATAATAATTATGTAATAAACCGAAGCCGAAATAAGACCACTACCTCTTGCCGGCTCACAACCGATGTGGCAGTCTTCAAAAGAAAGCCCATAGTAAGAATAATAATCCGAGACTGATAAAAGTTTGTTGCATCTTACTGGCTCACAACTGATGTTGCAGCCTTCTAAAAGGTCGAGGAATTCACCGAGGTCAAAATAAGACTCCTGGACCATGGTCGGCTCGTATACCGATGTGGCGGCTGTTTAAAGGACCGAGGTTTAATAATGTTGCTATAATAATGTTAATAATAAAGCCAAATTTCAACTCCAGGGTTATCTAAATAAAGCCTCCGTCTCTGAACTCGTAGTTGAGTTGTTTCGGATGAAATAAAAAGGATAACCCCTAAATCATGCAAAATTAGAACTTTAATGTAGACCTTATTCTCACCATATCGTCTCTTTAGGAAAGGATTTAAAACTAATTGTGGTCTAAAACTTTATGTGAATAAGACATTAATTTATTTGTCACAAATAATATATAAAATCTTTAGAGGATTTAGGAAATAAGGGAGCGGAAAGTAGCTATGCATATACAATTAGCTTTTATAAGTAGTATTAGCATCTTAACTTGTATTTAACAATGATTTCGTTTTTAAGCTTGGTTTGGGGCAGGTGAAAAATCAAGGACGATGAATTTATCCTTTTAGAGTTTCTTGTTCCTTAAAGTTATGATATGTATGAATGAATAATAATAAATGTATAAAAAATAGTAAAACGGGGGGGCTTTTCAAAACTAGTGATTTCGTAATCCCCTTAGATGAACACTTAGCTACTTTTCGAGGTAATTAGTCTAAGGGGGTTGAAATTTTTGGTTTTCTAAGTGTGTGTTTATGACATTGCGTGAGGACACGACAATAGCTTAGTATGGGATATTTTTTATATGTGTTTAATCACATATCATTTTACCTTACTAAATTAAACTTAAAAGACCAAAAATACATGTAAAATACATTGTATATGTGTGTTTTGTCAAATGCAATGTGCAGGTAATGGATATGTCAAAAATGGACAATAATGAAGCAAAAAGGACAAAACCGAGCACGGGAATGGAAAGAGTACAAAAAATGGAAGCCGAAGGCATGTACATCTTTGATGGGCCAACCCGTACCCATTTTATTGGGCCAGGTCAGCCCATTAGCTTATAAGCCTAAAATCAAAACCCATTTATAAACTTAAGTCCAAGATCCAATTCTTATTAACTCACGGCCCAAGATTTAAACCAAAGCCCAATCTAAAACCCTTTTACCTAGTCCAAGTCAAATAAACGGGTCAAACACTATGTAGTGTACATCTTCTTTCCCTCCTTATTTTACATTTACAACTCGTAGGGTAAAATCCAACCACTTACACGCTCTATAATGCTTCTAGAAGGCTTAGACTGACATATCTGACACCTCCAAATCCACGTTGGCAATCCTAAAGACTATGATTGGCTAAGAGGACGTGTTGTTGATCTAAGGGTGCATTAATGATTGAATGAGAATCAAGGGCTAGGATTTGATGATTGGACGCTCTTTTTACTTATGGATCCTTCCTCTTCGTGCTATAAATAGAGTTTTTCACACACAGATATAGTCGTCTAGCTTTTCAGTAGTGTAGTAGCTTATAGTAGCTTATTTAGTATTTTAGCTTATTGTTCTTTATTATAAATGTAATTTTCTTCTTAAAGCCTTGTAATCTCTTTAATATTAATAAAAGTTCATTTTTAGTTAATAATGTTTAAATTCTGTTTTCATCTTAATGTTATTAATGTTTAAACGTGTTTAGATTGTCTTAAATAAGCTCAATAAGCTCTCTCTATTACTGATAAGCTAGTTTTTATTCAGTTTTCTAAAAGCTAAACTAAATAAAGCATTTACTTAAAATACCTCAAACTGTTGAATAAGCCATTAGAAGATAAGCCAGTTTTGGAAGGACTTATAGGGCTTATTCAGAGCTTATTATTAAGCTAGCTTGTTGATTTAAGCCCTTAAGAGCATATTTAGCTGGGATCAAGGTACAACTCTTATCTCATTTTCTAGCTTTTTTTCATATTCAGCTTATTGCATTACTTAACTGCTTATTGTTGTTGCTTATTTGTGCTTATTTTATCTTAAGTTAGCTTAATATGATTAGTTATTAGTTTAAAATAGTTTAGAGTTAGTTTTAATAAAATCTGCCCACTATTAGTTAAACTAGCTTATTGTCTTAGCTTATTAATTAGAGCTTATTTCTTAGAGGTTAATGCTTATTTGACTTTAATAATCTTAGATCTTTATCTGTTTTCATCATTTGAGGATTTTTAAGATCTGTTTTAAGCTTAAATCAGGACTTCTTATTCTTAAAGGGGTGTTTGGGTTAAGATTTAAAATGAGACAAATGAGGTTTAAATCTCATTTTAGTTTGCTAGACAGTTTCATAAGCTCAAATAAGGTTTGAGTGTTAGCCTTTATAGGCTTTAATTCAGTTTTGTTGAAGTTTTAAGGGTTGTTTATCAAATAGTCAAGTCTGAAGGTTCTAAAGCTGTTAAAACAGCTTATTTGTTAAACTTTTCAAAATTTTATTAGAATAGTGGTTTTTATGAGTTTAATAAAGTTTATATTCATCAAGGTTCATCTGTCTTAAGTTTTGGTTTGGAGTTTTATAGTCTAGTTGCATAAAAAGTCAAAAAGAAAACAGTCATGTATGCAATCTTTCTCATTTTGAGTTTTTGGCTTATTTAGTGGTTTTATTAGCTTTAGTTTAGATTGAATCAGCTTATTAGGTCATTGTCTTAATCTGTTTTAAGTTTCTAAGTTGTTAAGTTAGCTTTTGAATCTTGCTTTTTAGCTTAAAGTTGTCAAAATACTTTTGAAAAAGCCAAAAAAAGAAGTAGTGCAGTCTGTCATTTCATAAGTCATTTTCTAGCTTAAATTCCTAGAATAATTAGCTTAATTTTGGTTTTTACATATTGGTTGAGTCTCAAACTTGATCTGTTTGTGCCTTTTAGCTTATTTCTTGTGCTTATTAGTATAAAATCCTAGCTTAGAAGTTTGGTAAAAGTCTTAAAAACTGTTTTGAATGTCTGCTGTCTTAAGAGCTTTTTAGTGCTTTTTAGCTTACTTGATTTGCTTATTTTGAGTCATATGTGCTTTTCAGGTTTAGGAGAAGATTTGCTTTAGTTTATTTGACTTTTCTCTTGCTTCTTGTTAATCAAAAAAGCCAAAACTGTGTCTTAATCACTTAGGGAGTCTTAAGCTTAAACTCCCACTTTCAAATAGCTTTTTCTAGCTTATTTCATTAGGAACTTTGCTTAATTCTAGTTAATTTGTACTCTTTGAGTATGGGTTTTCATCTGTTTTCTCTTGTTAGCTTATTAGTAGTGCTTATTAAGGCCTTATACTTAGTTTAAAAGAAGTGAATGAGTCCTTTTAAGTCTGTCTTAAGCTTGCTGTCTTTTTGCCTTTTGATGAATTTTAGCTTATTCTGTTAGCTCATTTTTAGTACTTAGTGCTATTTAGGTATTAGATTTAAGTATGTTTTTGCTTATTTGCTTTTTTTCCTTTAGCTTATTAAGCCCAAAAAGCCAAAACAGTTTTAGCTTAAAAGCCACTAAACTTGTTAAGCTAAACTGTCAGCATATAAGTAGTTTTTCTAGCTTATTTTTCAGACTTGTCAAAAATCTCTTAATTAAAGTTTTTTATTTTAGCTTAAAGTTTAACTTTTTCAAAAAGAAAAAATAAAATATTTTATAAAAAAGAAAGGTCAGAGGGTTTGACCTGTGACCTCTCCCTCAACGCACCAACACCTTTACCGCTGCGCCCTTGGGACTTTTTCATAAGCCTCTTACACTATTTAATACATATATGCAGTAAACCAGTTTAGCTTATTCAAGCTTATTTGCTTATTTTCTGCTTATTCGTTTAGCAAATTTTCAAGTTTTCATTTTTCACAAATTCTAAATAGGTTAAAGTATTTTTCCTAATTTTTCCAGAATTTTAATAATTAGTTTGCTATTTTTAATATTTTATTTAGATTAAATCTGTTTTTAATTAATAAAAAACTAATAAAAAATCAAAAAAATATAATTTCTTTTAAAAAAAATTATCTTTTTACATTTGGGTTTCTTAAATTTGCATTTTAAGTTTTTAGAGTTTATAATGCTTTACTTTTGCTTGTCCGTTAGTCGTTAAGTTCCCGTTACGTGTTTAATTGTCGTTTAAATTTATTTGTGCCTTTAATTCTAGTTTAGCGTGCCTTTTATTTGCTTTCCCTTTGCGTTTTTAGGTTTAGAATCCAAAATTGATAATATTTGATATTCGAGCATCAAACAAAATACCTTCGCGGTTTTCAAATTCACCTCTTGTCGGGATACGACATCTGGGAGATAAAATATTATTTGTCCTTAAGCAATTTTCTTATCAAACGGGATACTCTCTATACTATAATTAATTTGAAATATTTAGGATATATATTTTATTATATATAAACTATTTGTCATCGAATCGGTATATTTTCATTCTTCATCTCTGAGCAGTCTTAACTTCTATTAGCAGTAGTAACTTTATGCTAATAGTACTAATATATACTAACAATAGTAACTAGCAGTAGTAACTTTACACTACTAGTACTAACTACTTAGCATAATTTTCATTAGTATTACCAGCAGCACTAAGTTATGCTTGACAACACTAATTTATACTTGAGCAGTAGTAACTCTAAGAATCATCTTGAAGTCTTTTAATCCCAACAATCCTCCCCTAAACTTAATGTTCATCTTCTGAATCTTCAAGTTTCTTCATTAAAAGTCTTCATCACTATCAGGAGGATGTATTCAAACACTTCATTGACCCTTTTTCCTGCTTTGTCATGAGCTTGAGTAGTTGATAGCACGTCTCATTCCAATGATCAGCTTGAAGCTTTTTTGTTCAGCATGTTTGAGATTGTTATTTGTGTAAGGGGATATCTTTTCTCAACCAACATAAAGATATGTAGATTTTTAAACCTTACAAAGTGCACTCCACATGTATCAAACAACTTCCAAATAGTCACTTTGTATCCCTGTAGATTTCTCCATACTTCACTTTTTATGTCAGGTTCAAACATTACCTTCAAATCACCCCATAACACTCTCTCATATTCATCATCTGGCCTTGTATTCCCATGTTTAGCTTTAACCAACTTCCAGAGGGTTTCCAAGTCTTCTCGAACAATATTCTAGAGCATCTTGATCATTGATAAGTATCATTTTGAACTTCTATCAGCTCTTATCAATTGAAAGTATACAAACTTTCCTTCTTTGACAATCTTGTATTTAACAATCACCGATGATTTGATGGCTAGAGGTATAGCATCAATTGCTACCTCGTCATCTTTAACTATCTCAATATGCTTTTTCATTTTTTCCTCCTCTTAATCATCATATTTTTCAGCTTCTACATGCTCATCTATCTTCTACTTCTTTGAGTTATCAGATTCAAGCTCATCCCCTCCTCTTTTAGAACTTCCTTCTGTTCTTGTCTCGCTACTTTTCACCAACTCAGTATTCATGTCTACAAAAGTGTTTACCCTTTTCATTTCTTTATCAAACATCAGGTTGTCATCAATCATCTCTTGAGTCTCATCCACTAAAGTCACTTCTACATCAGCATCAAGATCAGCAATTTTCCTCCCCTGTTTGGATGCATCCTCCTAAGCACCCAAACTAACATCATTAGAGGATTCTACCCTGCTAGCTGAACCAACCTTCCTTAATCTCTTGAACCCTGGTGTTCTTGACCTCCTTCTCTTTTCCAAACTCTTTACTCTTCTTGTCAAGCTCTTAATCTTCAAAGCTTGATTTGATTTTGTAGTCTCCAAAGCAATAACTCTTGATTGTAATTGGGTACAAAGATCCATCAATTCAGTAAGTTGCATTCTATCTTCACACTTTGAGGTGGATTACCAGAAGGGGTAGCTACATGCTCCTCATTGATAGCCTCATCAGGGATAGGCTTTGTAGGACCATTGTCCTTCCTCTGTTTCCTTCTTGACTTTTTATTTTGAGGTTTAGATAAAGATGGTTGAGTATGAATGGGTGTGGAATGAGAATCAGTAGGAGCAACTAAATCTTCACCTATGTCTTCAGTAGCTTGAACCATCATTGTTGCAAATAGAGGTGTGGCCTTTCCAGAAAACCCTTTCCTGGTCTCTTCATGTTAGTAAACACCTTATTGGTGTGGGAAGGTATACCATAAATTCCTTTATGTCTGGACATTCCCTCAACTTGTTTGTCCAGGAAGACTTGCACAAACCTTAGATACATAAGAAATTTTACACCACCCTCTAAGTTCTTCACCATATTGTCAAAAATGTACTTGGAGAAGTTGAATTTTTTGTTTGTTGCAAGACATATGATAGCAGATGTCATAGTGCTACTAAATTCATTACAGGATGTAGTCTTAGCACTAAGGCATTGCAGTATGGTATGGATAAGGAATTTCCGTTGGGATGAAAAATAAGCTATATAGAATGTAAGCTTTTGAGTAAGATTTTCATACCCCATTCTTTCTAATTTTGCAAAACTGGTAGCAGTAGGTAGACAATCTGTTCCTTCAGCATCATCCAACTTAAGATCACTCCTTATACTCGTCTCAGTGATGATTACCTTCTTTTTGTCTACTAGGGCTTGTATCTGCCGCTCCCTATTAATTATCTTAACCTTAGCAGATGTCCAGAACTGTTCAATACAGGTAGTATAAATGGTGGGATTAACCGTTAACGCATATTGGACAGAACTTGTATTCATAAATCAATAATTTCCTCAAACCCATTACTTTCTTCGGGGTTCTCCAAACACGCAACCAAATTTTCAGTTTCAGCAAACTTTGAGGTCGACATTGTGATGGGTTTTGATGATTAAAGATGAAATTAAGTTAGGGTTTATGATTAGAGAGGATAACAAAGTGTAAAATCAAACGAATGAGTGACTAAAACCCTTAATCGAAGTATTTATGAAATCATCCTCAACAGCATTAACTTGAACTGACAACATTAAGTTAAGCCTAACAGTATTAACTAACCCAGTAGTAGCAAGTTATGCCTGGCAGCATTAACTTATGCCTAACACCAATAAGTATATGCCTAGCAGCATAAAATAATACAGGCAGCAGTAAAATAAGCCTAACTTCATTAACTTAAGCTTAGCAACATTAAGTTTAAGCTGAGCAGCATTTACTTTAAGACACCAGTATTAACCCTAATTTCTTTCCAAAAAGCATTTCCATCATCAATTTTGATTCTGACAAGCTCTCTTTCTGTTTTTAATCTCTCAATATGTCTTATTTCTTTTTCTCATCAATTCACTCTTTCTGTTTTTATTTCACAAATCTCTCTATTCTTTTGAGCTCATAATTTCTCTCTGTCTATTTTTGCTTTCTCTCAATTCTTTTAAGCTCACCAATTCAGACAGTTGTGTACAAAATTCCATCAATTCCTTTAGTTTGATGATGTCCTCCCCACTTCTAAGTATGTTAACTCTTGAGAGAGGTGGATCATTAGACTATTTAGATGCAGCCCCAAACCTAGTTTGAGCTTCTGCACCCCCTAATATGGTATCTTGGCACCTAGGACCACTACCTGAATCAGCTCCCTGAGGAAAAGACTCATTAAGTGTTGCCATGGATTGGGTCCTATTTATGTTACCACTGTCTTGCTCTGCTTCTAAGCTAGAAGCAGTAGTGGCAGCCCTTTCCATTCTGTCTTCCCACTCCTTAATGACAGTCTCATCTGTTTTTGAGTCTTTTTGAATTAAGATTGTGATAGAACAGTGATTGGTTCAAGATTAGATAGTGATACAGTTGTGGATGTGTGTTGGGGTTCAGTGGGATTTCTTGACCCTTCACCCACTTCTGCTTAATGATACATTCCCTTTCATCCAATCTTAATTAACCTCCCCTCAAACAATACTTCAAAGATTAAGTAATCCAATGCTAGCAATCAGAAAGTTAAACCTGCTAACATCAAAAGCCTTTGTGAGAAGATCTGCAACATTGTGGTCTGTGTGAATCTTGATCACTTGAATCAACTTCTTCTCATAAGAATCTCTGATGAAATGGTGCCTAATCTCTATGTGCTTGGTTTTAGAGTGAAACACTAGATTTTTCACAATACATATTGTACTTTCATTATCAATGTAAATCTTGGTGTTCATAAAGTTGAACCCATAATCAAGCATTTGATTTTGAATCCATAACACCTGTCCACAACAATTAGCAGCAGCAACATACTCTGCTTTAGTTGTTGAGTTGGCAACCACTGTTTGCTTTTTACATTGCCATGAAATCAACCTTTTGCCAAGAAATTGACAACCTCTTGTTGTGGATTTCCTGTCAAGACTAGCTCCAGCATAATCACTATCTGAAAAAGCTTCCAAGTCAAATGGTGAATCCCTAGGATACCAAAGGCCCAATTTAGGTTGACCTTTCAAGTATCTAAAGATCCTCTTCACAGCATGAAGATGTGAGACTTTAGGAGTAACTTGGAACCTTGCACAAGCACAAACAGCAAACATTATATCAGGCCTAGAAGCTGTTAAGTACATCAATGATCCAATCATTGATATGTATAAGTGAACATCCACTTCCCTAGCTTCTTCATCCTTGCGCAATGCCTTGTTAGTCTCAATTAGAGTGCATGCTGTCTTTATTATGACAAAATCAAACTTCTTCAATATATCATCCACATACTTGTCTTGGCTGATGAAGATTCCATCATCTCTCTGCATGACCTACAACCCTAAGAAGAAAGTGAGCTCCCCCATAGAACTCATCCGGAACTTCTTGTGCATCAAACTTTCAAACTCTATACATAAAGACTTCTTAGTAGACCTAAAGATGATGTCATCTACACACACCTGAACTAACAGGATATCACCTTGGTTCTTCTTGTTAAACAAGGTCTTATCAATGATCCCTCTTCTAAATCCATTTTCTAATAAGTAGGTAGACAAGGTCTCATACCAGGCTCTAGGAGCTTGATGTAGACCATATAAAGTTTTTTCTACCTTATAAACTTTGTCAGGGAACTGTGGATCTTAAAACCAGGAGGTTGGTACACATACACCTCCTCTTTAATAGTACCATATAAAAAGGCACTCTTCACATCCATCTGGTACACAATAAAAACCATTAATGATGCATATGCCAAAAATAACCTGATTGCTTCTATCCTTGTAACAGGAGCAAAAACCTCATCATAATCAATGCCTTCTTCTTGGGTGTAACCTTGTGCAACCAGTCTTGCCTTGTTTCTAACTACTATCCCTCTCTCATTTTTCTTGTTTCTATAGACCCATTTTGTTCCAATGGCATGCTTGCAAATGGGTAAATCAGCCAATCTTTAAACCTTATGCAATCTAAACTTTAGCAACTTATCTTGCATTGCCTTTATCTAGCTTGGATACGTAAAGGATTATGTCACATTCTTAGGTTCTATTTGTGAGAGAAAACAGGCAAATAAGCAATTTTGATAATCTTTGTGATTTTTTTCTCCTCTGCTTTTTAATGTAACTGACCATAGCAAGTTCTTCAGAAATCTTGGTCATCCTCCTTGTTTGAGTAGCTGAATTTAGGTCTCCAATGATCTGGTCTTTAGGATGATCCTTGTGAATTCTGGTTGTAGGAATAGGACTGACATTCATGGTGGTTTCCAAGTTGTTAAGGTTAGCCTCTGCACCCACATTGTAACAACCGTGACTTGAGCAGGTTAGTCAAACCATTAGTGTTGACTTATGTGTCTATTGCAACGTACGGTTTATGTGATTTTATTTATTATACGTGTTTATATGTGTTTGTGTGGGATATGTGAGATTGGATAATCAATCCATTGAGCATGATCGTCTCATTAGGATTGGATTTGTGTTAAAATTTGTTGAGTTCATTTCGTTCACTTTTGAGTGACGAGGAAATTGTTATTGAGATTTTAGCGTTTTTGTGTTAAATGTGTAAGTATTTATACGTATACGTATTTTTGTGTTAGTAATTTAAGATAAGTTTAGGTTTTAGAGGTTAAGTTAAGAGAAATGAGTTATTTGATGGAGAAATTTCATTTTTATCACTTATAGTGATAATGGAATTGAATTAGTATTTTGAAAGAATTGTTTTGGTTAATAAGTGGTTGTCTAGGTGATGGATTAAAATGTGAAGCGTGTCATTTGTGAAAGAAATGAGTTTGTTAAAATATGAGAGTTTTTGGTAAACTTTCCATATATAGAAAGTGAATTTGGAAATGAAAAGTTATTTTTAGAAAGCGTAAAACGTAGGTTTTGCGAAAGAAGGTTTTGGAGATAGTTTATGGTTTTTATAAATTATCAAACTTCAAGTTCTTTTAGTAAATAATAAAGAAAATAAAAAAAATTATTTATGGATGAATAGTAAAAACGGGAATAGTAAAAAAAATAATAGTTCATAAGGTGTCTTGTTTGAGCTTGGTCACTAAAATCCCTAATCTAAACATAACAAGCAGTACTAACTTTCTTTAGCCCAGAATGTAGTAGTAATAATGATTCTGTTAATTACACACACACACATAGCCGAGCTGCCTCCTATTAGTGTCCTATTCCCGTTCTTTCAACGCAACTTCATTTTGTTTGTGGAGTTCATGCAACACTAAACTCCCCTCTTGATCCCATTTCCACCCACACACCGTGTTCATGTTCATTTTTTTAAACATAGTTTCCATTGTCACATCTGATGATTTTAACCTTATGAATTATTTTGGTTTCTATGCCAATAATAAAAGTTATAAAGGATCCCACTAGTCACATCCATGAGTGGTCAAAATAGAAAACCCAACTAAACTACTAATAGTCATCATGACAACAAGGCAATATATACTTTGTGATTGATACTCTTCTAGATGTTGGCCCAAATAAGTCTATATGCAACATTTGTAAGGGTTGGCTGATAGAGCTACACAAGCTCCGGTCTTACAAGAGCTTTGTATGCTTTCCTTTCTGACAAGAAACACAAGTATGGTCATTTTTAAAAAGCTTTGAAGGCAAACCTCTAACAAGGTTTTCCTTCACAAGTTTGTTCATAGTTTTAAAGTTTATATGACCAAGCCTCATATGCTATAAATTAGACTCATCAATTGAAGCATTTTCAAAGAAACAATCAAACCTCCTGAAGGAACAACATTCTTTAGATCAAAAATGTACATGTTGTTTTGTCTAGGAACTTTAAGCATGACTTGACTTTCATCAAGTAACTTAAAGTCAGGAGATAGAATAAGACATTCAGTCTCAGTGAAAAGAATACTGTTTTTCTTGTCACTCAGTTTGTGAACCTAGAACAGGTAAACTTAAGTGCCTTTACAAGTATTACATCTTTAAAGTCAATTTCCCAGTTCTAATTTTAACCTTTTCCAGTAATTTGTTAACTTCACTTAAGGACTTTCTGCTAATTGCAACAAATTCACCATTAACCCATTTATAAATCTGTAAGAAAGGACTTATTTCAATCATATGCCTAGAGCAATCCACTGTTAAAATTCACTTTAACTCCGTAAAGATATTGTGGATTATACTGCACTCAAATGAGAGAATTAAGTTTCTCTTAGGGACCCAAACCATTACTGACTTGAGTCTGCCTTGTAGATCAACATAATCAAATCTTTTTAACATGTATGATCCACTGTCTTTGGGGTATGGTCAATAGTATTTCCTGTTTGTTTTATACATTCCTGACTTAGTACCGTTAGGTATATACTTAGTACCGATAGTTATAGTTAGTACTGACAGTACAATGTGTTAAGTACTGCTAAGATAGTTAGTACCGTTTAAGAGATATGCATGAGATATAAAGAGAGACGATTTGTATTATCCTTTTGTGTGTTTTTGGATAAGCCTGTTAGGGTTTATCCTTGGTCTATAAAAGGAACCCTACGACATTAGAGAGATATAACAATTATGTTCACAATATATAATAAATATATATATATTATAATATATATATATAATATAAAAATCTCATCTCATACAATCATATCTCATAGTTAGTAATCTGTAATCACTTTAACAGATTAATAGAAATCAAAGTTTAGATTTTTATTGTTCTTCTTAATACTATTGTGTAGATTCCGCATATACAATAAGTGTTCATAGTCAGTGTTTTCTCTATAGTCAATCTGTATTTATACAAGTTGGCTATCACCCTTAGCAGGCTGCAAAGATCTGTTCAGTTTGGGACTCACAAGTGGTATCAGAGCCTGTGAGAAACTCTGAGTAAGAAGAACAAACAAAACCAGCTATACTTCACCATCCTTCAAAACTAATCATGTCTGGTTCACAAGATGAAATACCTCCACCATCACCACCACCACCATCATCATCACAAACACCAACATAACAAACTCCGTATACTGTCTCAACCATCAAACTTCTTATTCTCAAAAAGGGAGAATACGATATATGGGCCATGAAAATGGAACATTATTTGGCCCATACAAACTATCCAATCTGGGAAGTTATACAAAATGGGAATGGTCCTGTATCAATCACCACAGATACACAAGGTCAAATCAAGGTTCTGCCTCCAAGGACTGCAGAAGAGATCCTAGCCAGAGAAAGAGAAAGAAAAGCTAGGACCACTTTGCTTATGGCTTTACCAGAAGATCATCTTGCTAAATTTCATAAGATGACTGATGCAAAAGAGATGTGGGATGCCATCAAATCCAGATTTGGTAGAAATGACAAATCTAAAAAGATGCAGAAGACACACGTATACAACAAACACATATATAAACATAACATAATACATATATTATAATTTCATCCATAAAATAAATATAAATTTAAATTTTTTATTTTTTATTTATTTATATTACATTAGTTATATATTATTATAAAATTGGTTTGGTACAGTTCGGTTTTGGTTTGGTTCGGTTCGGTTTTTGGACAAAAACCGAAACCGAACCGAAATTTTTTGGTTTTTGAAAAATTAAAAACCGAACCATCGGTTTCTAGTTTCGGTCGGTTTTTTCGGTTTGGTTTTTTCGGTTTTTCGGTTTTTTCGGTTTCTTTTGCTCACCCCTAGTGATGGGTTTTGATGATTAAAGATGAAATTGAGTTAGGGTTTATGATTATAAAAGGATAACTAAGTGTAAAATCGAATGAATGAGTGATTGAAACCCTTAATTGAAGTATTTATAAAATCACCCTCAACAGCATTACATGAATTGGAAGCATTTAAGTTATACCCTTACAGTATTAATAACCCAGCTGTGCATGTTTCTGCATTGGCAGCATTAACTTATGCCTAACAGTTGTAAGTGTATGCTAGCAGCATTAAAACTATACGGTTGCAGCAGTAAATTAAGCTCTAACAACATTTAACTTATGCTTAGCAGATTAAGTTTAAGCTAAGCAGGCATTAACTTTAAGACACCTGTATTACCGAATTTCTGTTCAAAGCATTTCCATCATCAATTTTGATTCTCACAAGCTCTATTTCTGTTTTTAATCTCTCAATATCTCTCGTTTCTTTTTCTCACCAATTCACTCTATCTATTTCTTTTAGTTCCATGCTATCCTCCCCACTTCCAAGTGTGTTAACTCTTGAGAGTTCCATCAATTCCTTTAGGTTTCATACTGTCCTCCTCACTTCCAAGTGTGTTAACTCTTGAGAGAGGTGGATCATTGGACGGTTTAGATGCAACCTCATACCTAGTTTGAGCTTCTGCACCTCCAATATGGTAACTTGGCATGGATTGGGTCCTATTTATGTTATCACCGTCTTGTTCTACTTCTAAGCTAGAGGCAGTAGTGGCAGCCCTTTCCATGTTGTCTTATCACTCCTTATAAACAGTCTCATCTGTAACAAGGTGAGTAGGTCCACTACACTAAGATATCTTAGTGGTCCTTTTGGCTTTCCTAGGTTTGTAGGTCTTTTTGAGTTGAGATGATGATAAAATAGTGATTGGTTCTTCATTAGAGAGTTGAGCAGATGTCGATGTGTGTTGGGGATCAGTGGGTTGTCCTGACCCTTCACCTACTTTTGCTTAATGATACATTCCCTTTCATCCAATCTTAATTAACCTCCCCTCAAACAATACTTTAGAGATTAAGTAATCCAATGCTAGCAATCAGAATGTTAAACCTGCTAACATCAAAAGCCTTTGTGAGAAGATCTGCAACATTGTGGTCTGTGTGAATCTTGATCACTTGAATCAACTTATTCTCATAAGAATCTCTGATGAAATGGTGCCTAACCTCTATGTGCTTGGTTTTAGAGTGAAACACTGGATTTTTCCCAATACAGATTGTACTTTCATTATCAATGTAAATCTTGGTGTTTATAAAGTTGAACCCATAATCAAGCATTTGATTTTGAATCCATAACACCTATCCATAGTAATTAGCTACAGCAACATACTCTACTTTAGTTGTTGAGTTGGCAACCACTATTTGCTTTTTACATTGCCATGAAATCAACCTTTTGCTAAGAAATTAACAACCTCCTGTTGTGGATTTACTGTCAAGACTAGCTCTAGCATAATTACTATTTGAAAAAGCTTCCAAGTCAAATGGTGAATCCGTAGGATACCAAAGGCCCAATTTAGGTTGACCTTTCAAGTATTTAAAGATCCTCTTCACATCATGAAGATATGAGACTTTAGGAGTAACTTGGAACCTTGCACAAGCACAAACAACAAACATTATGTCAGGCTTAGAAGTTGTTAAGTACATCAATGATCTAATCATTGATCTGTATAAGTGAACATCCACATCCTCAGCTTCTTCATCCTTAAGCAATGCTTTGTTAGTCTTAATTGGAGTGCTTATTGTCTTCATTGTGACAAAATCAAACTTCTTCAATATATCAGCTACATACTTGTCTTGGCTGATGAAGATTCCATCATCTCTTTGCATGACCAGCAACCCTAAAAGAAAGTTAGCTCCCTCATAGAACTCATCTAAAACTTCTTGTGCATCAAACTTTCAAACTTTGAACATAAAGACTTCTTAGTAGACCCAAAGATGATGTCATCTACATACACCTGTACTAACAGGATATCACCTTTGTCTTTCTTGATAAACAAAGTCTTATTAATGATCCCTCTTCTAAATCTATTTTCTAATAAGTAAGTAGACAAGGTCTCATACCAGGCTTTAGGAGCTTGATGTAGACCATATAAAGCTTTTTCTACCTTATAAACTTTATTAGGGAACTGTAGATCTTCAAAACTAGGAGGTTGACACACATACACCTCCTCTTCAATAGTACCATATAAAAAGGCACTCTTCACATCCATCTGGTACACAATAAACCCCATAAATGATGCATAGGCCAAAAATAACCTGATTGCTTCTATCCTAGCAACAGGAGCAAAAACCTCATCATAATCAATTCCTTCTTCTTGGGTGTAACCTTGTGCAACCAGTCTTGCCTTGTTTCTAACTACTATCCCTCTCTCATCTTTCTTGTTTCTATAGACCCATTTTGTTCCAATGGCATGCTTGCCTTTGGGTAAATCAACCAATCTCCAAACCTTCTGCAATCTAAACTGTAGCAACTCATCTTGCATTGCCTCTATCCAGCTTGGATCTGTCAAAGCTTGTGTCACCTTCTTGGGTTCTATTTGTGAGAGAAAACAAGCAAATAAGCAGTTTTGATAATCTTTGTGATTTGTTCTCCTCTGCTTTTTGATGTAACTGACCATAAAGCAACTTCCTCAGAAATCTTGGTCCATCTCCTTGTTTAAGTAGCTGAATTATGGGGGGGGGGGGGGTCTCCAATGATCTGTTCTTTAGGATGATTCTTGTGATTTCTGGTTGTGGGAATAGGACTGACATTCATGGTGGTTTCCAAGTTGTTAAGGTCAGCCTCTGCACCCACATCTTCATCATCATATGCACCACTAAAGATACCAGTATTTAGAAGATCAGTAGTAACCTCCAAATCAGGCATAAGAGAATCAGTAGGAAGATCATCAGCATTAGTAAAACTTTGCCCAAAAGTACTAACAGATGGACTAACAGTACTATCTCTATTAGTGATGTTATCATAACCTTTCTTCTGTTAAACAAGCAAATTATCCAATGCAACTCTGAAATCTTTCACATTCTGGTCATCTTCTTTATTTGAAGCTCCTCCTTCCTTCTTTTGACCATTTCTTTCACCTTTATTTGCTGGTTCTTCATTAGTCTTTTTACCATCATCATCAGCAACTGCATCCTTTGAGCTCTGTGGACTATCATAAAGTAATGGTAGCAGAATATATTGTTGAGTAGGTACTGCATCAACATTATCCCTGATACCTGCATTCTTATTAGTTTGAATTCCCGCAGTAAACTGCTCATAATCATAGAGATTGTTAGTTAAATCAATATTACTGAGCCAATCTGGTTCACACGTCCATGCCAACATTGGGTGTGTTTTCAGAAAAGGTTAATGTGCAGTTTTTTCTACCTCTAGTTCTAGTGTTAAATACCACTAAAGCTTTGCTATTTATAGAGATCCAACTAAGAACCCCTCATTAAACCCCTTTACTCATCAAATTTTCCTCAGGGGATCATAAGGTATTAAGAATAGTCACAGGACAACACCCCAAAAGGTCCTCATAAAACTTATACTAGGTGGTCAGTAACTGGCTCATAATTTAGAGTTTGTTAGTAAATCAATATCAAAGAGCCAATTTGGTCCACTCCCTGCAACATTGGGTTTGTATTCAAGAAAGGTTATGTGCAGGTTTTCCTCCACCTTCCTAGTTCTAGTGTTAAATACCCTAAAATCTTTGCTATTTATAGAGTATCCAACAAAGAACCCCTCATCAACTCCATTTTCAGCAACTCCATTTTGTTGTGGAGTTATGGCAACACTAAACTCCCTCTTAATCCCTTTCACCCTACATAACTGATTCTTGTCAGTATTTTTAAACTCGGTTCCATTGTCACATCTAATGATTTTAACCTTATGATTTATTTGGTTTTCTATGTCAGTAATAAAAGTTTTAAGGATCCCACTAGTCTCATCCTTAGTGGCCAAAAAGAAAACCCAACTAAACCTACTATAGTCATCAATGACAACAAGGCAATATATCTTGTGATTGATACTACTTATAGATGTTGGCCCAAATAAGTCCATATGCAACATTTTTAAGGGTTGGCTTATAGAGATCATAAGCTTGGTCTTACAAGAAGCTTTGTGTTGCTTTCCTTTCTGACAAGCAACACAAGTATGGTCATTTTCAAAAAGCTTTGAAGGCAAACCTCTAACAAGGTTTCCCTTTACAAGTTTGTTCATAGTTTTAATGTTTATATGACCAAGCCTCCTATGCCATAAATTAGACTCATCAATTGTAACCTTTGCAAATAAACAAGTCAAACCTCCTGAAGGAACAACATTCTTTAGATCAAAATTGTACGTGTTGTTCTGTCTGGGAACTTTAAGCAAGAGTTGACTTTCATTAAGTAGCTTAAAGTCAAGAGATAGAACAAGACATTCAGTCTTAGTGAAAAGAACATTGTTTTTCTTGTCACACATTTGTGAGACAGAGAAAAGGTTAAACTTAAGTTTCTTTACAAAGTATACATCTTCAAAGTCTAATTTCACAGTTCTAATTTTACCTCCTTTAGGACTTCCTGCAAATGCAACAAATCCACCATCAACCTCTTGATAATCTGTTAGAAAGGACTAGTTTCCAGTCATATGCCTAGAGCATCTACTATCAAAAATTCATTGATCTTGTAAAGTATATTGTGGATTACCCTGCACTCAAAATGAGAGAATTAGTTTCTCTTGGGGACCCAAGCAATTACTGACTTGAGTCTGCCTTGTAGATCAACATAGTCAAATCTTTTAAACATGTATGATCCACTGTCTTTGAAGGTATGGTCAATAACATTTCCTGTTGGTCTCCAAATCCAGCATGCTGAGGACTTAACAGTATTTTCCCCATATCCCATAGCAGCACTAACTACTGCTTTTGGCCTAGCAGTAGTTACATTGTTAACCCTAGCAGTTTTAACTTTTTCATTAAGATTATATGTTTTAGTTGCTGATTTTTAGTTAAAAGCCCTTCTTACTGGTGAATGTGCTTTAAAATAAGAATATGTTTTGGGTAATGTATCACTCACTTTTGATTTAGGGGCAACAGTATTAACAGGCCTGGCAGTACTAATTGATGCTGCTGCTCTTGGAGAGTTTTGCTTAGCAGCATTAATTGGTACTTGTCTTAACTTTGTTGCAACTGCTGTTGGAACAAAATTCCTTTTAAGATGTGGGTGAGTCAATTTATTTTGGTGGTTCACCCACTAAACATTGTTCCATACTGGTCTAATTTCCCTTTGACCAGTAACCCTTCCCTTATTATTTAACATAGGTTTTTCTACCATTTTATTATCATGAAAATCACAGTCTTTGATTAAATGGTTGAAACTCCCACATACAAAACAAGCTTTCTTTATAAACTTAAAAGCATTTCTAAGTTTCTGAGTCATCATTCCATTCCAGTTTCTTCTATTACCCCTAGGACTTTGACTTTTCCTGGGATACTCTACTTGCTTATGTGTGTTTTCCTTATTAACAGATTTCACATTCTCATCAGATTTGATAAAATTAATTTTTGTAAACTTTGGTTTTGTCTGATCAGTTTTAGGTCTAAACACACTATCATTATCACTATCAGTGTCCCAATCTTCAATGATAGGAGCACTAGGCCTAATAGTTTTAGGCTTTTCTACAATATCCTTACTAGTCTTAGATATACTAGTTTCAGTTTCACTCACTTTAGTCTTATAGACAGAATCATCTAACCCAGCAAAGGATAAGTCAGGTCTTGAGGGCATGTAGTTCCCAGTGTAGGGAGGGGGAACTGCATGAAACCCTTCACCTGTTTTGAATCTATCATTTACAGGACTATTTTCTACATCACTTTCTCTACTGTTAAACACACTATGAACCACTTTACTCTCATTTATTTGACTATCATAACCAAGACCAACTTTGTCTTTAGCACTTATTTGACTATTTATCAGTTTAGTTAGATTCTTTGATGATTCTTCAAATTTTTCTAGTTTAAGTTTCAAATCATCTTTCTCTTTTAAAGCTTCTTCTAACTGATTTTTAAGGTCTTTGATAGAAATATCTTTCACTTGGACATCATACTTTAAAAATGCAATATCTTCTTCATAAACAGCTTCATTCTTTTCATGAACAACTATCCTAGCTTCTAATGATTCTAATCCCATTTGATAACCTATAATTTCTAGATTAGATTTATTAAGAGCTTCACGCTGTTGATCATACTGTTTTTGAAGAGTTTCATATGATTTTAAGCAATCTTTAGAGCAAGTATGTACCTCAGAGTCTGAACTTGATGAACCTTGGGATGTATAGGCCATTAGAGCAAAGTTTGTGATGCCTTCTTCAGCCTGAAAGCTCCAATCATAACCACCTATCCCATCTTGAACAACCAAGGCATTAGTAGTAGATGTGTCTACTGGTGCATTCCTTCTTGGAGCATCTCTATTTCTATTCCCCTGATTCCTTGGTGCCCTGCATTCTCTGGCAAAATAACCTCTCCTATGGCAGTTGTAGCATTCAACCTTTGTCATGTCAAATCCAACAGTCTCTTTGCCATTTAAATCCAACTTCCTTCCTATTTTCTTTATGAACCTCTTAACTCTTATGGCAAGCATTGCCATTTGCAATTTGAGATCCATTTCTTCAAGATCATTAGCATCAATTTGCGACAAATCTTCATTATCCAACTGTGAGGCATTGGATTGGTTAGCAAAGAAAGAAACCATAACATCATCAGCATGTGATACAGTAGAAGCTTGATCCTTAGAACTAGCAGCAAAAACACTATGAGTAGTATTAACTGTTTCATTAGTGCTGCTGGAGTTATTAAAGGAAACAAAGGCCACATTCTGAGAATTTGAGTTTGAACTTGATTTGGCTTTGATCTCAGATTCATACACCTTCAGATTATTGTACAAATCATCCATGCTCAATGTGTCTAGACCAGATTTGTTTCTCATGATTAAAGCAATATTGTTCCAAGCTGATGGTGAACTTCTTAACAACTTCAGATTTGCATCCTCCTGAGAGATAACTTCACCATGGATTTCAAGTTGATTGATGAGCTTTTGAAACCTATAAGAGGTTTTATCTAGTCCTTCTTGACTTGATGCAGTAAAGTTTTCATAATTCTGCTTGAGAATGGTCTTCTGCATCTTCTTTGATTCCTTGTTGCCTCCAAACCTATTCTTGATAGCTTCCCATAGGGACTTTGCATCCTTGCAGGCATGAAACTTTAGTAGGTGCTCATCAGGAATGGCTAGCATAAGAGTGCTTTTTGCTTTTAGTTCATTTTTCCTTGCTAGCTTTTGTTCAGCAGTTTTAGGAGGAATAGGACCTTCAGCACTAGCTGATGCAATTAGTGAAACTGAATCACCATTTACTATTACCTCCCAAAGGGCATGATCAGTGAAAGTAAGGTATTGTTCCATCCTCATGCTCCATAGATCATACTCCCTAGTTTTGAGTACTGGAAGTTTTAGTGTAGACACCGTTTGGGTAGTTTCTGATTGTGACTCCATCTTTTCTTTGACTAACAGATCTTGAGTAGAGTTAGAGTTCTTCTTATTCAAAGTTTCTCAACAAGCTCTGATACCACTTGTTGATCCCTTTTGAACAGATCTTACTTAGCTTGTTAAAGCTTAGTTGTGTTGGATAGATCCAAAACAACTATAGTAGAAACTAAGATTAAGAATATCACAAACTATGTGGAAACTAGTTTGCAATACTAAGAAGAACAATAAAACAGTAAACAAACTTTTACTATACTTTCAGCCTCAATATAAAACGATCACTCTAAATAGTGATGGGGTTACAAAATAACCTTGAAGCTATGAATATCAAAGATGTACGTAACATTATCTCCTAGGACCTCCTTTTATACACCAAGGAGTCCTACAAGGCTTACAATACTTTCCTAAGTTATCATGATCTTTTCTATAAACAAACGTAATCTATTAAACAAATAAGTTATACATATCTTCTTTAAAAAATAAACTTATATTATCTTCGTAAGTATTCTTGTTCTCCAATCAATCTTTGATCTCATCTCTGTCAGCATATTCCTTCCAGCAGTAGTAATCACTCAGCAGTTATAACTAAGAACAAGCAGTATTAACTACTTAGAAGTTTACTTTAGCAGTACTAACATACACTAGCAGTACTAACTTTTGTACTAGCAGCAATAACTACTTAGTATATTTTCAGTCTTCATCTCTAAGCAGTCTTAACTTTTACTGGCAGCAGTAACTTTATACTAACAGTACTAATTATACTAACAGTAGTAACTAGCAGTAGTAACTTTTATACTAATAGTACTAACTATTGCATCATTTTCTTTAATATTTACCAGCAGTACTAAGTTATGCTTGACAGCACTAATATATACCTGAGCAGCACTAACTCTAAGAATATCTTGAAGTCTTTTAAACCTAACATAAAAGAAGTGTCTGTCACTTTTGACCTGAGTGTCTGTCACGGGACGGCCGCTAGACAAACAAAAATGTGACTCATTTGTAGTCAATGTCCAGTCAATTTCCCCTAAGTCTTATTCGCTAGGGAAGAACCTTCGCCGAAAGGTTAAATTCCCGCCTAATCACCAGACGAACATACATATAAAAAGAAGTGTCCGTCACTTCGCGACCCGAGTGTCCATCACGGGACGGTCGACGGACAGAATCCATCGAAAATTCCCTAGTTTAACTAACTAGGGAGGAGCCTTTACTAAGAGGCTACATATCCGGCCACAATGTGATTCGTGACTTAACGAGGTTAGCGGATAAACACGTATGTGATTCGTGCGTAGTTAATGTCCATATACTGCCGAAGGACGAAACCTTACGGATAATTAACAAGGTAGACATTGTATACAAGTAAAACCCAAAATGCACGTCCACAAAAGCGACAGATGAATTACTATTATGAATATAAAGTCCCAACATTACATTATCTAACGGATACAGAGATACATCGCCCAAAACATACTACAAAGCAACAAAAGTAGTAATAACTAATCAGGTAGCTGGCTGTGAATGAACACTATAAGAAGCCTGAGTGTCCGGAGGCACCTATGTACCACTACATCCATCATTAGCTTCAGTGGATGGATTGGGCTCAACGTTGGTAGGAGGAACATCAGGAGAGATCTTCAGAAGGTTATCAATGAGGATACGGTAGGAGTCAGCAACCTTTTGGATGAAAGGATATTGCACAGTGAAAAGTTCTTGGTGCTTAGCTTGCCATTCTTTGGATCCTTTAATGTCCACGTTCCGGGTCTCGGCCAACATAGCAGCAACTTGGTCCTCTGTCTTACCTAGACTTAAACCGCCTAACCATCCGGCGGTGAAGCATAGGCCGATAGGAACCGCTAAACTCCTTCTGTACTCTACGCTCCTGTGGAGTTTCTTTATAACCTTCGGAACAAACTTTAGGATTAGCTTGTGGTGGTCCATCTCCGCTTGCGCCAACCCGGCCACTAACTTAACATTCTCATTTTCTAATGTTCGGGCCTTTCCCTTAATGTCCTCCAACATTTTAATCTTCTCAACCTGTTTTAATGCAGTCCTTCTCCAATCATACCTTTCTCTCTCATATCCTTCAAGTGGTCAAGTAACTCTCTTTTCTTTGTCTTCACAAGATGAATGAACGTATCCAGGAAGAAATACTCCTTTGACAGTCGTCTTTAGCATGCACTTATCTTTAAGAGATTGTCTTAAGACGAACTCCTCCAACTAAATGCCAACAACGGTTGTGCAGGACCACTTGGCTTATGTTTATCTTCTCATGACATTTCAGGAGTTCAACTTGCAACAACACGCATCGCCCAGTGACTGATAAGCACCCGCTGCCCACCCTTATATTTGTCAAACCTCCCAAAAACTCATCTTCGATGGGAGTGGCCAAATGGGTAATCATCTCCTTGCAAGCTCGGAAAGAACAGACACGCAGGTCATTACGGAGTCCCCACTCTGGCAAAAACTGATGTTCCGCAAACTCTACCAATTCTTTTCGTCATGTGAACAAGAGTGGATAGAGTGAGCTGCACATAGTAATAGAGCTTATAAACCGAAATCAGTCACGCAAAATAGGAAAACATGGAGCATGGAGCAAATAATAAAAGAAGCCCTTACCGTCAGAAAATGCCACGTGCTTCTATGAACCACCATGATTGGCATGGGGAGATTATTAGACAATAGTCGGAGGCGTAGGGATGCATGTATTTTCACTAAGATTAACAACATTATTAGGATTAGCCGTTTGAGTCAGTGGCAAAAGTTGCACACAACTGCTTGGGAACGGATCCGGCAGTCTCATCTGCAGGATTAGGAGAGGCATGAAGAAGAGGAGTAACTTAAATGGTCTTCTCAGAACCAGAGCCAACGATCTCTTTATTTTTGGCAAAGCTCGTTTCTTCCAAGGAGCCGCCGAACTACCTTCCCCTGCACGTTTAGCTTGTGCCTTGGCCAAATTTTGTCTATCTTTCTTCTCGCTAGCAGCGTCAATTTTAGTATTCGGTTTTTCAATGGCTTTTTACGTCGGGCTTTTTTTTCCCTGTCAGGATAGGTTCCCCCACAGCAAAGTGATGCGGATCTTTACGATTCGAACAACATACGAATAAAATGAACAATTTTATCGATATAACTCGATCAAAGCAAATGCTTTTATTATCGAAACTCAAAAGATATCTCAATATAAAGAAAAGACCCACTATTTATAGGAAAACTAGAATCAATCTAAATAAAGATTGATTTGACTTTCCTTTTCCTAATTTTTTTTTTATTGATTAGAAATGTGTTACTGTTCCTATACCTAAGTTATTGTCAAACAAGGAACATAAATAAAAAAGAAAGTAATTACTTTGACTTTGACTAAAAGTTAAGATATGTAGACATGTTGATATTGCAATCCAATGCCCTTGCATCATCCTTCCCCACTTGAAAAAAACTTGCCTCGAGTTTGCCTCACTCGTTGCTTGTACTCGCAACATCTAAATTTGTATCCCCTGCATCAAATTCCCTTTCTTTATAATGACTCGGCCTCGAACCTTGATCATCTTAAAACCTAACTTATTGACCATGGGTGAAGCTTTCAAATACCATTCGTGATATTTTTTACAAATCAGATGTTTGAATGAACATTGGCTAACATTAATAATAATACTTTTTTCAAACGAAATCAACCCGTGTGATTTTGTATTGATGTCTTCCTCAAATATCATACACTTAATTTTCTTTGTTCATGAAGAAACAAAGATAAGTAACCACAAAGTACAAACGTCTTCTACGTTGTCTTTTCCCATCCAAATCCTCATTAAACAAAACAAATCCTTCTTCCTCCTCAATGACATCTTCAATATCAGTATCATAAACCGGCATCGATTCTTCTCTTCATTATCGGTATCGTTAACATGACACGATTCCTTTTCTACTAACACGATAGGTTCTTCTTGAAAACTTGGATATTTATTAACAAAAAGATACTCCTCTTCCTCATCCCCTATATCCCAGATAATAGGTTCTGATTCGGTTTTCTTTGTCAACAAAGGGTCATCATAGTGGTCATCATGAAACCCAGGGTTTCCTCCGCCAAAAGGATTGACGTCCTCTGACCCATAGTCCTAGACGTTGGACTCAGTTTCCGCCACTTCTGCCGGCAAGTCTTGCTGTAACTGTAGAAACTCGAGTTCTTGAATCCGTTGCTTGAGGCTTACGATCTTCACGTCACGTGGATCTGGTTAGTTGCCTCGTTTGACGAATTTACGAATTAGATGCTCTCCACGATTCTGTTCGACCATTAGTACCATAGCTCTGATACCAAATGATGCGGATCGTTAACGGCCGAACAACATACAAATTAAAAGAACAACTGGATTGATAATTCCAGTTAGGACCTCGATTAAAGCATAAAGTTTTTATTATCAGAACTCAAAAGATATCAATACAAAGAAAATACCCTATATTTATAGGAAAACAAGAATCAATCTGAATAAAGATTGATTTGACTTTTCTTTTCCTAAAGTTATAATTGATTAGAAGTTAAATTCTTTCCTAATCAAAGTTTATTGTCAAACAAGAATACTTAAATAAAAAAGGGAAAGTCAATGTCTTGACTTTGACTATGCTTTTTGACTATGACTAAAAGTCAATGCCTCTGCATCATCCTCCCTCGCTTGAGAAAAACTCATCCTCGAGTTTGCCTCACTCGTCCTTTGTACTCGTAGCATCCAAACTTGTATCCCCTGCATCAAATTCTCTTTCTTTATAATGACTCTACCTCGAACATTGATCATTTTTAAACACAAACTATCGACCATGGGTGCAGATTTCAAATACCATTACTGATATTTTTTACGAATTAGAAATTTGTTTAGAGGTAAACCCAGTTGCTGTGGTAGAATTTAAGAGTGGACAATAGTGTAATATGAAAGCAGAATGCAAGCAGTAGTAATTAGATTTCCAATAACACATCATACCATAGCAGTCCAAACCCATTCAACATGTCAATAGTGGTCCACGCGCTTATAGATTTCCAAACCTATCGCCTACCAACTAGAGCTACACACTCAGCTAAATAGTCTTATGCAAAAGTTTAACTAGAACCTTGCATGAATAGATGTTCGAATAGAATTTGCATACATAGATCTCATGGCATTCACATAAGCAATCATAGGCACATAACATTGTCCAAAAATGTAGAAATTGTTTTGCACAGTAGTAAAAGTAGTTTGAAATAGACTTGAGTATCATTTTCCCCAACGGAAAATAGTTTAAAAAGTGGGGCTACGAGAACTCACCTCAAACAAAGATGATAAGTAGCTCACAAAAGATGATCAAACAATAGTATGCAACGGCGTCCGGTCACGACCTAGTCCAGTTAATGTCCGATTCAGATTTATGTTTTAAATGTATGTTTATGGTTGATGCATAAGAGTCTCAAAATGTGTTGTATAATTGTCCTTTTTATTATTGGTTGTGTGATGGTCGATAAGTAGGACTCAAAGATAATATACGCAAGGTAGTTATATATGTATACTAGATATTAGGTACTCATATTGATTAGATATAGTCAAGTAAAAATGAATAAGTAGTAGAAATTAAGAAGTAAATGTATACACGATAGACCATTACTTGAATAAGTTTTGACAGTTTTCTCGGTAACCCTCAAGTTATCTAAATTTGGCGTTTAAAGTATGAGTATTACTACGTCTTAAGTGCACAAGATGAATGGTAAGAGTTTTATATTTTATAAAGTTATAAATATATTTATCGTCTTTTAGTCGGTTTATTAAAATAATAATATTTTATTATTTCGTCTTTGGTGAAATATTTCTAAATATAATATTTTTTAAAATTCCGGCATGACCCGTTCGTTTATAAAATGTTTTCTAAGGTTTTAAACCTCATTTTCAAACACTTTCCTCAAATACACAAATTTTCGACAAAATGCCATAATCTAAGTTTAAGTGATGTTTTATCAAAACATGCTTTCCAAATGACTATTTTAACTATCCTATTATATACAAGTATAAATCTATCAAAATCCGTTTAAATTGATCAAGGTGACTAGTTTTATAGCTTATTGGGTCGTAAGGCCCAATATTAGCCCAAAATCACACATTTTAGTTCTTATTTCATATTTAGCACAATACCCAAATAACAAAAAGTTCGATAATATTAATAACCCAATATATTAATTTAAATAAGCATTACGAATAAGTATAAAATAAGCCGAACAAAAAGCCCAAAAAATAAGCCGAAGCTTATTAGGCCTTAGTTTTAGCCGCGGCATCTATAAGCCCAAACAACCACTTCCATAAATTTATACAAGTCCAAAATAAACAACAAGTTATAAAATAACGCGAATAAGCATTTCTAGTATATAAAATAAGCTAACCAAAAGCTATGGAAATAAGCCGAACCTCAAAAAGGTGACAAATAAACCACCGCTTATTGTCCCTTTTTGGGTCGTGGACTAATAAGCCCAAAACCAACATATATAACTTAACTAAAATAAGTTTAAAGCTTTGTAGACTTTTAGTCTCTTGAAATAAGGTACCAAAATAAGCTATAAAAATATAACAAAGTAGTAAATAACCAAAACACATTTCTTTTGACCTCTCTTAATATTTGAGACATATAAGCATACAAACCTAAAATAAGCTATCCGAGGAGCTTATTTTTAAGCAAATATGCATGATGCATCAAATCTCGGTCACTTTTATTGTATTATATTATCCCTTGTAATAACCCATCTTTATATAATTATTGAATGAATTTGTTACTTAATCGTTTGTATTTGTAGAATTGAAGTAAATATGGGTTACTTTGTGAAGATTAGCAAAAAGGCACCATTCTGGAGCTTAAACGAAGTACATTAATGATATTCGACTTCTGAAGGAGACGGCGTATCTGTGCGTGCACTTCACAAAAGACCAAGAAGGATTCAAGATCAATATGGCGTATCTAGAAGGAGTCTATACGCCGTATTCAATTTAAAGTAATAAAATATTTTAGAAGATATAGAACGTGCTCCCTACTCCAAGAAACCCCCGATACACCGTATCCAAGACTTTTGATACGCTATATCGACCAAATTCCAGACCCTATAAATAGAAAACCTAAAAATAGGTTTTCAGTGTGCTTGATCATATTTTCGATACCTTAACCACAAAAGTCGATTTTCAGAAGACAAGAAGAGCAGAAGAGGTCAAGCAAAGCTACTAATTCCATAGGAAACACTTTGTAATCTCCTATACTCTAGTAATCGTTTGATTTTTGGTATCATTCGTTTACCTTGGTTGGATTATTACTCTTGTATTGATTATGACGTTTGAGGGTTAATAAAGCTATATGCTTTTGTATTAAGTCTTTCAATTAAATCCAATGTATCATTTTAAAAGACTTTTTGTGTCGTTCTTATATATCTTGTGCTATTGATCTTGAAGTAACACGCCCCGAACCCTTATTCCGCTGCGACCCAATTTGGGGGTGTTACAATACCGACCAAGTTAGCTAGATGTCGAGATGGCTCTCCATATAGTAATTTATATATCTAGATCACTAGGACCGCAATTAATACCCTATCTTTATCTTTGGAATATGTGGACAAGTTAAACTAGCAGGTGACCTAGGTTCAACAAATAACGTACTGATTCCTTGGGTAAAGACTTGGACAGTGGACTACTAGAATATAAATTGCCATTAAGCAGTAAGTGGGTAAAGTCTCTATGAGTTAGGGTTTAATAAGATCACTATTATTAATCACCTAAGATAGATTATAATCAGCAAATAGGATGCTTTATGCGGATATGTTTAATTGTTACAGAATTCTACTTGTCTAGGTTTTAGGAAGAAGTCCCGCTTAAATCTTGGAATGATATGCCGCCTCGAGATAAGTATTCATTGCACTAAATAAACAAACCTACTTTTTAATTGGATTAATCATGGTTAATACAATTTTATTATATTTGGCTAGACCGCTCTTTTGTCTTTTGTTTGTCTGCTTACATGTGTTATTGTGTCTTAAATTGATCTAGGTTACCACAAAACCTGTGCTAGTCTCTCAGGCTGAACCCCCCTTATCCGTTAGAATTAGGATTAACATAGGTTTAGCATAGGTTTAACATAGAATAGAATTAACATAGTTTAAATTAACTTAGTTTAGTTAACCAAAATATTGATAAAATAAAAGATTAGTTCTCGCTCTTAGTGATCGACACCCTACTTACCATGAAACTCCATCTGATCGGGTACACTGCCCGTTAAAGTGTTGTTTTAGGTAAAGTCGGCAAAATATAAATTTAAAACTTGAATACTCTAATAAATTACCTACACACAACGACACATCAATTTTTTGGCGCCGTTGCCGGGGAGTGAAATTTTAATCTTGACTTTTATTTAATATTTTGGTTTTTAACATTAGATTAATCTAACCCATAGGATTAGTGTAATTTAGATTAATTAGTGTAAATTAGATTAGTGTAAAATTCTTTATATTTGTTTTTAATTGTTTGCTTGTTTTATTTGTGTGTTTGTTTTGTTTGTTTTAATTGTTTTCTATACACTGTTCTGGTCGATAACCTGATACGGCGTATCCAATCCAATTGAATACGGCGTATCTAACTTTCTTTACCAATACAGCGTATCCATTCAATAGATTGATATGGCATATTCAGATCAATGGAATACGGCGTATCGATTGTCTGATACAGTAACAGAAGCTGATTTTTTGCATTCAATTTTTGTATTTCTGCGTTTTCTTTTTCTCGAGCCTATCCTACTGATTGGTTTTTGGAGGGTACTAAAATTGATGTCTGGAATAGAGTTTAGTCGCTACACGTATATTTGTGTTAGCCTCAAAATAATGAGTCGAACAATGGAAGTTCGTTCATAATAATATTAGGTCTCAGTCATTAATTAATTATACGTTGTAATAGGCTAGACGGGTAAACGGGCTCATTTAATCTAATATTGTATAAGTTGTGGACTAAGGTCCATTGTAATCCCGAGCCCGGCCCAAGACAAATAACATTCGGCCCATCAAAGCCCAAATGGTATAAGCATAAATACCCCTCTCCAAGTATGGAGAGGGTGTTGATTTTTGTTGATTCTCATTTTGTTCATTTCTCATTTGCAAGATTCAACCATCTCTTTTTCTCTCTACCTTTCTCTCTCTAACTTCTCTCTCTACAATTCTTCCATATCTTCTCATCTTATTTTCTTGTTTCAAATATGAAGTGAAAGTGATATTTGGTTCCGATAGAAACATACCGACTGGTTCGATGAAAACTTAGGAAGATCTAAAGACAAAATTTCTAAGCAAGTATTTCCCACCCGCTCGAACTGCAAAGAAAATAGAGGAAATCAATAACTTTCAGCAAGAACTCGATGAAACCCTTTTACCAAGCATAGGAGAGATTTAAAGAACTCTTGATGAAGTGCCCTCGACATTACTTAACGGAGATGCATGGGGTGATCTTGTTTTACAATGGATTAGATGTTCCAACTAGACAAATTCTTGATTCAAAAGGTGCCATACCAACTAAGACAGTTGCCGATGCAAAAGTAGCCATCCAAGAGATGGCATAATATTCTAAAAAATGGCACAATGGAACATATAAGACAAGAAGTATTGAAACTTCTGATGGATTGGTTGCAATTCAAACATAACTTAATAATCTTAGAAGAGAAATCAAAAAGGTGGATGAAAAGGTTTATGTTGCTCAAGTGGGATATGAGCAATGTAAAGGACCCCACTACACCAAAGACTGACCACTTAAAGAAGAAGGTAAAACCCTTGAAAAAGCTTATTATACTCAGTTTGGTGCACCCTTTCATCAAGGAGGGAAATATAAAGCAACAGCTCTGGGATTTTACCAAAGAAATTATGCAAATCCTTCATTTCAAGAATGAAGACAATCAATGGAAGAATCACTGAGCAAGTTTATGAGTGAATCAGCAAAGAGACATGAAGAAAACTCCAACTTGATCAAGGAAATTCGAGCTTCCACTGACGCTGCTATCAGAAACCAAGGAGCTTTGATCAAAACTTTGGAGATTCAAATCGGGCAAATGAGCAAGGTACTACAGGAAAGAGGATTTAGAAGTTTGCCTATCTCTACTGAAACAAACCCGAGGGATCATGTCAATTCGATATCGACTACTATTGAAGCTGATATGACACCGATACGCCGTATCGGATCATCCCAATATGCCGTATCGGCCCAACAGAACAGTAAGTTGATGTTCGAGTCAAGACAAACGACTATTTTGTTTCCAAGTTGTTTGAATAATTATTACTCTGATGAGAAGAAGGGATCGTATGGACTGCATTGCTTGGACACCTACTCTTATGGAGCTACACGTGTCGACGACTCCCTATCTCGAAAGGAGAAAGACCCAGGAAGTTTCACTTTACCTTGCTATATTAATAATGTTTGCTTTAAAAATGCCCTCGATGACTTAGGAGCTAGCGTAAGTGTAGTGCCTTTTTTGACGTACCTCAATCTAGGTTTAGGTGAATTAGCTCACACTAATTTAACAGTTTAATTAGTAGACAGAACAGTGAAACACCCAAAGGGAATAGCTGAGAATGTACTAGTAAGGATTGGTAAGTTTATTTTCCCCGTAGACTTCATAATACTAGATATGCCCAAGGATGTCCAAGTGCCATTGATCCTCGGGAGACCATTTTTGTCTACCGCCTACGCTAAGATTGATGTGTTTAAAAGAAAGATTACTTTGAGGGTAGGGGATGAGAACATTATTTTTAAAAGTGTGAAACCTGCTAGTAGTTTGATTAAGAGTGTCTACATGTTAAGTTTAAGAGAACGTATGAAACTTGATTTAGAATCTAGGCTAATGGGAGAGACTTAGGAATAATGAAAGTTTTGACGAATACCCTAGTTTTTGTGACTTTTACCGGAAGATCCATATTGATTGTGCCTACAACTTAAGATTTTCATGCATGATAGGTTTTAAACATGTAAATGCTATTTTTTTTCCCAATTTTGTCCGTTAATATGATGTCTAGAAAGCTCTACAATTCTATAATGAAGGACAAAGTTGAATACAAAGGCAAGAATGTAGTTGGAGCTTTTATGAATATACCTATATTTGTCGAAAATTTTTCTGTTGTAACTCATTTTGCAGTAGTAGAAAATATGGATGGCTACTGAGATCAAGACATGGGAGATGTCATTTTTGGAGAACCATTCTGCAAAGCTTCATGTATGGAAGCAAGAAGGTTTGACAGGTTAATCACTATCTACAATGGTAATGATAATGTGACTTACCAAATGGCGCGATCACATCCAAGGTTTAAAAATCTATCCAATGTCCAATGCAACAAGATCATGCCATTACTAAAGGTGAGTGTGCATGACAAGCTGAATGGAATCTCGCATCCATACCAAAAGCTCAAAACTTTCTACAAGGGGTCTTAAACTTAGGACCCAAATATATCTGAGATGCAAAAATGGAAGAATGGCTCATACGCGGGCACATAAGAGTGCATGAGATAGAGTGAAGAAGGCTGAAGAAAAAGTATAACTTAAAGACTAGCTGAAAGAAAAGTGATTCCCAAGAGACAACCCAGACAGTTTTTATATATTTTATCGAGTCTGTCTTCTCAGACATCAATACGGTGTATCTGTTCCATACCATATGGTGTATTGAATGTCTGGAC
>BQNB010000552.1:3829-44244 GCA_026074375.1 Tanacetum coccineum | reverse complement strand
TTTATCCGTTGCTTACAGAACATGATAAATTGGTAGGATCTTATGATCTTGATTAGATCTTACTATCTCGATCTTGCAAAGACAAAAATGATCCAATGTGGGATCGCGATCTTGACAGCCTTGTGTGAATGTTATAATATAATGATAAATGTTTAAAAATCATTTATCATGGTAAAGGATATGGTCGAGGTAGTATGACAATGAATAACCACTAGTAGTGGCAAAATAAAATAAGAAAGGAGCAAACAAAAATGTTATTCATGAAAAAATGCAATGTGATGTATGCAAAATACAAGTGTGTCAAAGATATTACACACTATATTCATAGATTTAAGAATCTACGCTAACACATTTTGCTCCGTAAAAAAATATAAAATTGTCATTGATAAGTGTAGAATACACATATCTATTTATGCTTAAAAAGGCCCAAATAAACCCAAAACGGATCAAAAATGGCAAAAATGTGCTTGTATCTGAGTTTTATGTGTGCAGGTATGGATATGTCAAAAATCACAAGAAATCAGTCAAAAACGGACACGAGAACGGATGAGTGATCAAGAAGCTAAAGAGATCATGCCTCAGCCTTCTACAGTCAACTGCAGCTAAACCACAGTCAACCAAAACCAAATTCCATTGTTTTATAAAGTTCAAGGGCTGACTTTGCAATTTATGGAAGTTGTTTATATCTTGAAATTAGTCTTGCCAAACACAAGGGCTGGAAATGTAATTGCCTCATAGTTACAAAAGAGGCGCGGGTCATATACCCGGGTCAAATAAACCCATGGATCACCTATCATCCAATCACAACCAAACCCCTAACCCAATTCAACCCGAACCCTAACCCTATTACCCGGTTAAACTTATAAACACAATAACATTTACTATTCACTCATTTTTACCCAAATGAAATTAAACACACTCACACACACCGAATCCACCAAGAACACCCATGAACCCTAGTTTCTTAACCACTCACCCACACACTAATTAACCATAGGGTTAATAACCCTCTCACAAACCTTAACCATCCTGTCACTTTCAATTAACCCCAACCCATTCCACCCTGGCAGAATCTAAGGATATAATTGGGTGATGTGACGTGTGTGAGTGAATACTCTCACATAACTAACACACTCATATGTCCACGTCAATGATCCGGGTGCACCCTCTTTTATCCAACGGCTTACGTTTGAGATCAAGGAGAGAGAGATGAATGGAGGGTCAAGATGAAGATGAAGAAGGATCTAGAGAAGATGGCAAGAGCTCAAGGCTTCGGGTATAAATACCCCCCCTCATTCCAGCTTATTTCGGGTGATTATCTTTAGTTTATTTTTTTTAGTAGTGAGTAGTTGTTCTATTTGTAATTTCAACTTCATGTTATTCCATTTCATATTGTAAGAAACTTTATTTCAGTTTTTAATAAAAGTATTATTCTATATTAATTCGTGTTTTCATTTGAACTCTGTCGAAAAATTTGTGTTTGTGTTTGTTATTGTTGATTCGATCAAGGCTTGATACCATTTTGGAAAAAGGATGGCTGCTATGGTATCAAGAGGGTGTAGTAGGCTGAGGGTCAGCTTATAGGCTAGATTAGGATTGTTGGTTTGAGATTGAGCTTATGTGAATAAGCCATAAGCTCCACACAGCTTATTGCTGTTTATGCTGGGAACACTAAGGTACACACCATTTACGTTTTACATTTGTCCTTTTACTTTTTCCTAATAAGCTGTTGGTTATCTATTTTAATAATCTGTTTAGCAGTAGTTAAATAAGCTGTAGGATTTGCTAATGTTTGATTAAGTAGCTTTTATTAAGTAGTAAAAATCTATCAAGTGCCTTGAATTTTGCTTTGTTCATTAGTTTGAGAGGTAGAAGACTAAGCTGTAGAAGCTTATCAGCCTTAATAAGCTTATTCAGCTTATTACAAATAAGCTAGAGATTAAGTTTTATAAAAGTTGTTCTAAAAAGTTAGTTAATAAATCAAAATGGATGCTGGTTGCTAGTTGTTAGATGCTTCAGGGACCTGTTTTGTCCATTTTTATAGTTTCTGTTAGTTTAAAGTTACACAGTTAGTCCTTGTTAGTTACATAGAAAGTCCTTCGTTAGTTTAATTGTTAAGTCTAGTTAGTCCCAAGTCCAGGGACTGTCTCTGTCAATTGATCAAACTTTGTGTTTTTTTTTATAAAACTAAATGTTTAGCCGCCTACCCTCAGCTTTATTTCATGTCACTTTCAACCCATGTGTTTTGGTAAAATCGACTAAGCTTATAAAAATAGTTTAATTAAATAATAAAATTAGTTTTTTTTTGTTTAATTAGTTTAATTAGTTAATGATTACTCATTAAAAATTAGGGCTTTTAATAAAATTAATTTTCTGCATTATTTCTTTTTATAAAAAGTATTTTTATATAATTTTTAGTTTAAGTTTTATATTTTTAAAAAAATTAATTTTCGAATTTAGTTTTAAACATTTAAATTTCAAAATTAATTATCAAATTTAGTTTTTTTAATATTTAATTATCAATCCTTTAGTTTTTTAATTTTCAAATCAACTTGAAATTTTAATCTTTTAAATAATAAAAAAAAAAAAAAATTTAGTAATAAAAAAAAAATGTTTTTCCTCATTTTTTAAAGTAATTTAGAGTTAAATTAGTTTAAAAAGTATTATTCTTAGTTTTTATCAATTTAAAATTTCTATTTTAGAATTTACTTTAGATTAAATAGTATTAATTCATAAAAAATCCGAAAGGCCCTTAAAAAATATGTGTTAATTTTCCAAAAATTTCTTTAGTATTAATTAGAATTGAAATTTAGTTTTAAATTTTAGGATTTAAATTGTATTTGTTTTCTAGATGTAGCATTTTATTTACTTTCGAATTGTTTTAATTTGTTTAATAGTGTTTAATTGTGCCTTTAATAATATGTAGTAAAATAAATCAAAAATATCTCTTTCTATTCCAAATCAGGATCCAAACCTAAACGAGGTTCCATGCACGAGTCATTGGGGAACGACCCGGGTGATCATACTACCCGTTTAATATACGTATCAATATATATCAATCTTTTGTCAGGTGGAATTGTCCAAAGATACTAGTGATTTTCCTTAATATCCTATAAGTATATAATTTTACGTGAATGTAAAATTGCGAATCAGTTTTTTGAGCGCCGTGCCGGGACTTGTGTAACGATTCCTTCGTTTTGTGTTGTCGATTTGGTTTGAAGATCCCTTTCGTCCTCGTAAGTTAAATTTTGTCATAAATCCAAAAAAAATCCAAAAAAAAAAAATAAAATATAAAAAGTAAAAATATATTTTTTCCTTTTCTTTTTAGTAAAGTAAAAGATAAAAATCACTCTTATAGTAAAAATTCAAAATATAAAAAAATTGTCTTAATTCAGAAATAAAATTCACCAATTGGTAACCGACAGCAAAAATAATATCTTCGATTGAGATAATTTATCATTTCAATTCCGGTGAAACTGCAATTGTTCCATTCGTAATCAAAAGATTTAACAACCTTTGCCTTTTGTGTCTCTACCAAGTACGGCTCACCTTGAAAAGAAATTTTCAAGAGCTACCGTGAAGTAGTTGATTATTTGGTTTAAGTCTCTTTCGTGTAACCGTTAAAAAAAAAAAAAAAAAAAAAAAAAAATTAGAGTAAAATTTTGCTTTTTAATTGTTAGTTTTTCCTTTTTATGCGCACTCGTTCGCAATCTCGTAGACGTCGTCAACAACAAACTCCGGTTGTTAAAAATTTTGATTTAGAAGATCCAATTGTTAAACAAAACGTTGTTCCAATGGCCGACAATCGAACAATGGCCCAAATGTTACAAGCACCCATCGAGGGTTATGAAGATGCTATAGTTGTTCCACCGATCAATGCTAACAATTTCGAGCTTAAGCAACCTTTAATCAATCTTGTGCAAAGCAACAAATTTACGGGTAGACAAGATCCCCACAATCACCTTCGATTTTTTAATAAGGTCACTTCAACGTTTAGACATCCCGAAGTTCCGAACACTTCGGTTAAGCTATTGCTTTTCCCTTTTTCTCTAGACGGTGAAGCCCGAGATTGGTTAGACAAAGAACCACCAAGATCAATTCTCACATGGGACGACCTTGTTTCAAAATTCATAAACCAATACTTCCCACCTTCAAAAACCACTTACTATCGGAATGAGATCATTACTTTTTATCAAAAACCAAACGAAGCCTTTAATGAAGCATGGGAACGTTTTAAAGGACTCCTTCGTCAATGTCCTCACCATGGCTTTTCGGAACTCCACCAACTCGATACTTTTTATAACTCTTTGAATTCAAACGATCAAGATGCCTTAGATTCTGCAGCAGGTGGCAATTATCCCTTGGACAAAATGCGCATGAAGTTTAGCGATATCGAAGCAAGTTCAACAGTTCGTTACTCAAGAAGTCGTGCTAAGGATTTCAAGATGAGTACGATGCTCCTCATTCTAAATTCTTCACCTTCCAATAATTCTTTTTGATATCAACAAAGCGCTTCTCTAAGAGGATAAGAAAGACTATCAAGATGAACCAAATGATGAAATCAAGATGAAAGCCTAGTTTGTTACTACTCCAGCACCCGCAAAGCAGTTGAGGAAATTTGTAACTGTGGATCAAATCACAATTTTAACCATTGTCCCCGTTAACTCGAAATGAAACGATTTACCTGTTTTTTCATACAACATCCAAGCAATTTACAACAACCGGCAGCCGTTGAAATTTTCTCCAAAGAAACCAACCTTTTCAATTTGGCAGTCCAAATGAGACACCGGTTTCATCAACCGAATGTCCAAACCAACCAAAACCGTTTTATCAAGGAACCAATTCTAATTTCCACCAAAACGTGTATAACAAACTTTTAATCCAAACCGTCCAAACAACCAAAACCAAGTTTATCCAAGCACCACCATATCAAACACCAACTCAATTCAACACCAATCAATCAAGTTTAACCTCACCAACTTTCCAACAAATAGTGTTTTAGAAAACCAGATTTTGAAAACTACGTCAAGGCAAACGATGCAGTGTTGAAAAATGTTCAAAATCAAGGTCAAAATTTTGCAGAATCAATGGCTAACTGTTACAAGTTTGTGACAAAGTCTTTTTGAATTAATTTCAAAATTCAGCCTCTACTCTTCCAAGTCAAACTGTAACTAACCCTCGTCAGCAAATTAATGCTATCACCACAAGGAGCGGTAAGGCTTTGGAAGAACCTTCGATTCCTCTTGTTCCTTCACCCGATGTTTCAAAACCTCAAAAAGAACCCGAACAAAACCCGGAGACGTCAACGGAAAAAGTGCAAAATCCAAATTTGGAAAATACCACACATGTCCCATCTCCGGGGGAAGAAGATTCCATTTTCATGGAAATTCCAAAACCAAAAGCAAAGAACCGTTAATCAGGATCCTAATCCTAAACGTACCCATCTAAAACATCCATATCCTGAAGAAGGGGGAAAAAAAAGAAAGTTAGAGAACACGATAAACCAAGTGCTCAATATAGCCGGTTTTTGAAAATGTTCAAACAACTTCGTTTAGAGATTGGATTGAAAGATGCTCTTGTCGAAATGCCAAAGTTTAACAAATGGTTAAGCTCGTTGCTAAGAAACAAAGAGAAGCTTGAGGAGATCGCTATCACAACTGTGAATGCTGAATGTTCCGCTATTCATCATACAAAGTTCCGAGAAACACGAAAGATCCGGGAAAATTTCCTTATACCCATTGCTTTACAAGAACTCAAAAAGGACTAGTGCTTTTAGCCGATTCAGAGCTAGCATTAATCTTTTACTTATTCTATCACAAATACTTGATCTTGAAGCTTGACTCCTACACGAATGCCTCTCGAGCTGCCAACCGTTCATTCGCACCCGATGGGCATATCCGAGATGTTGTAGTTAGAGTCGATGGTTTCCACTTTGTCTTGCGGATTTTGTGGTGGTTAAATTTTAACCTGACCGAGAGTGCCTATTATTTTTAGGAAGATCCCTTCCTTCCGAAACCGCAAAGCTCTCATTGAACTGTATGAATAAAAATTCGACTTTAAGAGTAGGAAAAGAATGAACTTGTTTCACTATGCCGATAAATCTGAGTAAACAAGGAAAAAGAATTTTGTTCATGCCATTTCTTTATCGATTTTTCAAAAAGATGATCCTTTATGGCATACCACACTCATTCTGATGATCCTTCTCCTAGTTCTTCTCCGGTGAAGACTAGTGATAATTTTGTGAAGTTCGCCGATGAACTTGCTCCTCTTGATTCGTTACCACCGGGTAATAATGATTCAACTCTTAAGAAGGACTTGCATGAAGAGAATTTTCAAGAAGATGTCGAGATTAAAAATTCCAACGTTTCTGATAAGCTAGTCTTTCTCAACACTCCTCTATCCGATAAGGATGAGTGTTTTGCTCCTGAAGACGATAATGATGAGATCGATGATTTTCTAGCTATGGAAGTATCTTCTAACTTAGAGGAAGGATATTTCGATTCAGAAGGAGACATAGCTTTTCTTGATAATCTACTTAGTGATGATGATTCCCATAATCTCGATTCCAAAGTAACCTCCGATCATGAGCCAGAAACATAATCGAATCATCAATTACTTTTCACCAAGGAAGTGATCCACTCACCGAAGAGTTCGCCGTGAACCTTTAACACTTCCTGCGAGAGAATGAACGTGAAATTTGAGGAATATCTTAGTCTTATGACAGTGCTTAATGAAATTTCAACTTCCCAGGGAAATTTTCATCAAAATTCAGTTATCGAGTCTCTTCCCATATCTCCTATCCCCGTTGAAGATAGTGAGCCCACTCAAGAAGAGATTGATATCTTCTTGGTTATCCAGCTGATTTAATTCGCATGTGTTGATGATGCTGATTATGAAGGATGAATTAATGAGATCACCTAACCTTGATCACCAAATGATCCGTCAATTCCCGACCTCCACCAGAAAAAAACCCTCCCCCGAATTAAGAAATGTTTTAGAACCCAAAGCGGTATTGAGATAATCAAAGAGTTTAAGGGTTTCTAAATCTCATGATTTTATGACCAGTATTTTACCCACCCTTGTTTCAGATTTACCCTTCATTTCCTCAATTGTCTCCTTCGAGAATGAAGACACCATTTTTGACCCTGGCATAGTCACTTACTAAAGTCAGCTTCATTTCTAAACACGTTTCTTGTTCTAAGTATTGCATCTCCGAAGGACAACTAATTCAGGATCGAGTTCGAGTCTTGCACCGGTAACAAAAACCCAAAGCTCTTTTGGAGTACACCATGCTTATCTTTTTTTCTTTTCTATTTCTAAACTCTAATGTGTTAGTGATGTTGAGAGCCATCCTCTTCGTTTCTCGTTGTTTTTGTTGCTGTGTTGTGATTTGGCAGATTAACCCAACCACAAGAATCCTCTTTGTGTCAATGCCTCATTCCGGTGCACTAGAGTTTCCATCCTTGTACAAATTAGTTTGGGGAGATTCCTATCCTTTCATCATTATCAATAACGAATTACTATTGTCCTACTTAATAAACGGCTTAGATTTTCGTAGAACCCGACTTTAAACATTGAGACAATGTTTCATTTTAGTTTGGGAGGGATCTATCGATTTGATGTGCATGCTTATTGTGTTTCCCCCTCACTTACCCGGTTCTCCCACAAAATAGCAAAAATTTTAAAAATTTTAATCTAAAAAAAAAAAATAAAAAAAAAATAAATAATATAATAATAATAATAATAAAAATAAGACAAAAATGTAGGTTTTCCGCTGGTAAGAATAAGAAGTGATTTTTGACCCGATCGTACGTGTAGAGTTCTAGCTTTTTCCTTAACAATTAATGATGATAGTTTTGTGCTATCTCAAGTAGATTTAATATTCCAAGTGATTTTATCAGAGCTTAGCATTTGCAAAATTTCTTTTGTGAAGAACGAGAAATGATATTTAATTTATAAGTCAAGACACAAACTTAGAATAGTTTGGATTTCTTCAAGCTCATATGTGTTAATTGTGGCTTTATCTCCCATTAGTTTTTGTTTCACCTCTATAAATAAATGTTTAAAAAATATGCAGTAGTATGGTTTTTTGGTTAAGTAATTAGCCTAATAGAAGTTTTCTTATTCCTTTGTGATTAGGATGAGTACACATCATGAATACTTAATTTGGCCTAAAAATACAAAAATATAATAAATAACTATCTCTGGCCAGAATTACTTCATCGTGTCGGAGGCGAGCCCGATGTTGGAGTTTTTTCATATAAGGTTTAAAAAAAGAGTCCGGTGTCATAATAAGTAGAATAACCTCTTGACGACTCCGCAATCGCTGTGGCTTCGAGATAAAAGGCACCGGTTTTTACTTATGTATAAACCGACGTCGAAATATGTTGCTGCATCGTGTCGAGCGTGGCCGATTTTGTAGCCTACTGAAAGGACTGAGGAATAATAATATTGCTTAATTTTTGGTCTTGTTATTTGTGCTTAAAGAGCTAAGGGTATATGTGCAAATAAGATTGGTTAATTCATTGTCTTTAAAGAGCCTAGGGTATATTACAAGAATGGGTGCCTTGCTTAAGTAGCCTAATAAAAAAGCCAAAATTTCGGTAGCCTCATGTGGACTTATTCTTGATTGCTTTGAACTTTGAGAGGGCTAGGAGCTAATTATTGCTTTCTAACCATTGGCACTTTATTTTCTGAATTAATAAGTAACCAAACAAAAGGTCTTAATGCGCCTCGGTATATGATTTAAAGTAAAATCCTGAGAACAAAAGTAGATTTGCGGGAAGGAACAGTAAGTACACAATTAATATTTATGAGTAGTGTTAAGATGACATGACTTGATAAAAAAAATTTTAGCGATGAACTTGTTTTTAAGCTTGCTGGGAAAAGTGAAAAATCGTGGATTGATGAATTATCTTTAGACGCATAATTGGCTTTTTGTTCTATGATCCTAAAAGTTACCAATGTGGTAATGAAAACATTGCATTATGTCAACACAAAAAAGTTGTAGTTAGGAATATATTAAGAAAAAACCATAAAAAGTAAAAAGTTTTTGAAAAATGGAGAGAGGTGTTTTGGTAGACTTGGACTTTGAAATTCTCCCCTCAATTGACATTACTACGTTCTTAAAGCATAGTTGGGAGGTTCGAGGTATGTGTTACGGAGCATGTGTATTGCGTGAGAAACACAATGTTTTAGTTTGGGAATTTTGATTAGTGTAAGAATACACATATCAATTTATGCTTAAAAAAGGCCCAAAAAACCCAAAACGGATCAAAAATGGCAAAAAGTGCTGTATCTGAGTTTTTATGTGTGCATGTAAGATATGTCACAATCACAGAATCAGCAAAAACGGACAACGAAACGATGAGTATCAAGAAGCCAAAGAAATCATGCCTCAGCCTTCTACAGTCAACTGCAGCTAAACCACAGTCAACCAAAACCAAATTCCATTGTTTTATAAAGTTCAAGGGCTGACTTTGCAATTTATGGAAGTTGTTTATATCTTGAAATTAGTCTTGCCAAACACAAGGGCTGGAAATGTAATTGCCTCATAGTTACAAAAGAGGCGCGGGTCATATACCCGGGTCAAACTACCCACTTTCCACCTTTCAGCCAATCACACGCAAACCCCCAACCCAATTATAACCCAACCCTAACCCGACCTAACCCACCTCTACCCGGTTAACTTATAAACTTTATTTACACTTACTGTTCACACATTTACCCCCAAATGAGATTAAACACACTCACTCACACACGAACACCTCAAGAACACCAAGAACCCTAGTTTACAAACCACTCATCCCCACACTAATTAACCAGAGGGTTAATAACCCTCTCACACTCCTTAACCCATCCATCACTATCAATCCATACCCTAACCCATTCCACCCTGGCAAAATGAAAAGAATCGATTGGATGATGTGACGTGTGTGAGTGAATACTCTCACATAACTAACACACTCATATGTCCACGTCAATGATCCGGGTGCTCACATTTTTAATCGAACGATTGAAATAACATATCAAGGAGAGAGAAGAGATGGAGGGTCAAGATGAAGATGAAGAAGGATCTAGAGAAGATGGCAAGAGCTCAAGGCTTCGGGTATAAATACCCCCCCTCATTCCAGCTTATTGGGGGGTGATTATCTTTAGTTTATTTTTTTTAGTAGTGAGTAGTTGTTCTATTTGTAATTTCAACTTCATGTTATTCCATTTCATATTGTAAGAAACTTTATTTCAGTTTTTAATAAAAGTATTATTCTATATTAATTCGTGTTTTCATTAACACTTTCGAAAAATTGTGTGTTTGTGATTGTTATGATGATTCGATCAAGGCTTGATACCATTTTGGAAAAGGATGGCTTGCTATGGTAATCAAGAGGGGTAGCAGGCTGAGGGTCACTATAGGCTAGATTAGAATGTTGGTTTTAATTGAGCATATGTGAAATAAGCCATAACTCCACACAGCTTATTGCTGTTATGCAGGGAACAACAAGGTACACACCATTACGATTATGACATTTTGTCCTTTACTTTTTCTAAAAGCGTTGTTATCATTTTAATAATCTGTTTACCGTAGTTAAATAAGCTGTATGATTTGCTAATATTTATTAGTAGGTATTTATTAAGTAGTAAAAATCTATCAGAGCCTTGACTTTTGCTTTGTTCAATAGTTTTGAGAGGAAGAAACTAAGCTGTAGAAGGCTTTATCAGCCTTAATAAGCTTATTCAGACTAATATACAAATAAGCTAGAGATAAGTATGTTATAAAATTGTTCTAAAAAGTAAGTCAATAAATCAAAAAGGATGCTGGTTGCTAGTCGTGTTAGAATGCCTTCAGGACCTGTCTGCACCTTTTTCCATAATTTCAGTAGTTTCAAATTTCCTATTTAGTCCATGTAGTTACGCAGTTAGTCCTTAGTTAATTGCATAGTTAGTCCTTCGTTAGTTTAATTGTTAAGTCTAGTTAGTCCCAAGTCCAGGGACTGCTTCTGTCAATTGATCAAACTTTGTGTTTTTTATATAAATCTAAATTTTCGCCGCCTACCCTTATCTTTCTATTTTGTCACTTTTAACCCATGTGTTTTGGTTAAAATTGGTTAGTTTAATAAAAATAGTTTTTTATAAATAATAAATTAGGTTTTTAGTTTAATTACTTAAATTAGTTTATTATTACTCATTAAAAATTAGGGCTTTTAATAAAATTAACTTTCTGCATTGTTTCTTTTTATAAAAAATATTTTTATATAATTTTTAGTTTAAGTTTTATATTTTTAAAAATTAATTTTCAAATTTAGTTTTTTTTAATATTTAATTTTCAATCCTTTAGTTTTTAATTTTCAACTTTAACTTTAAATTTTAATCTTTTAAATATAAAAAAATTAGTAATAAAAAAAAAATGTTTTTCTCATCTTTTTAAGTAATTTAGAGTTAATTTAGTTTAAAAAGTATTTTTCTTAGTTTTTATCAATTTAATTTCTATTTTTAGAATTTAATTTAGATTAAATAGTATTTAATTCATAAAAAATCCGAAAAGCCCATTAAAAAATATTTTTAATTCCTAAATTTCTTTAGTATCTAATTTAGAATTGTGGAAATTTAGTTTTATAATTTTTAGGGAATAAAATTGTATATTGTTTATCTTATATGTAGCATTTTATCTTATCTTTCGTAATTAGTTTAATTTGTTTTAATTAGTGTTTTAATAGTAGCCATTAATATTAGTAAATAAATAAATCAAAATATCTCTTTCTTATTCACATCAGGATCCAAACTTAAATCGAGGTATCCATTGCACGATCATTGGGGAAACGACCCGTGATCATACTTACCGGTTTAATATACGTATCTATATATATATCTAGGGAGTGGAATTGTCCAAAGGATACTTGGGGATTTCCTTAATTTCTCTATAAGTATATTATTTTACGTGTATGTAAAATTGCGAATCAGACTAGCATGAGCTTGCTTTCTAATTTTGCAAGCGTCATAAAAATGTCGGTTAAATTTAAGCTTAGGTAGATTTCTAACTAATTCATTGGAAGCCAATGATTGAATTAATTGCATATTTGCGTGACCTAATCTTCTATGCCATAAAGTGGAGTTTTTGTCTAAAGTTGCAAGACATATTTTATCTTCCGGTTTATTTTCTAATTTCATCACATATAGTCCTCTTTTTATAATTCCTCTACCTATGACCTTTTCATCTTTGATTATTTCGCTATCATGTTCGATAAATACTACTTTGCATTTATTATCACATATTTGACCAACACTAAGAAAATTAAATTTTAAATTATCTACGTGCTCAACATTTTCAATAATTAGGAAGTCATGAGAAATCGTACCTTTGCCTATGATGTTGCCTCGTAAATTGCTTCCGAAAATGCGTTCCCTCCGTTATACGCTTTGTATATAGAAAACAATTTTCGGTTGCCCGTCATATGCTTCGAGCATCCACTATCTTTAATCCATTGATCGGGCTCTAAGTTTATTCCTAAGCATATTTCATTTGATGCTTGAGCTACAAGACAAGTTTCGTATTTAGCCTTTTCATCCTCATCTTCGCCACTATCACTCCATGCTCCTCCAATGAAGGCTTTTTGAGTATTGCTTCTTGACGACTTTGGAAATTCTCCGATGAAATGATTTGGATCTCTACATCTAAAGCCTTTTCTTTCAGTTTTACCATCTTTGTCACTTCTACTTCTTTGAAATAACTTTCTTTCGTCTCGTGGTTGTCTTGCAAATCTTCCTCGTCTTTTGAAAAATTTATTGAATTCTTTTACGGCCATGGCATATTCTTCGTCTTCACTATCGGAATTCGAGCTATCTTCATCACTTGATTTCCTTTTGGCCTTCAAAGCAAGAGATATATTTTGTTCTCTTTTACCTCTAACCATTTCGGAATCATATTTAATTATCACTTCATAAACTTTCAAGTTTCCAATAAGTTCATCAAGTGATAGAGATGTTAAATCTTTTGATTCTTCAATAGCCGTAACCTTTGCGCGCTATTTAGGATGAAGTGCCCTAATAAATTTCCTAACATAATTCGTGCTAGACAAACCTTTATCAAGTGCTTTAGACTAGTAATAATAGTGTTAAATCTAGCAAAAGTATTATCTATTGATTCCTCTTCTGGAATCGTAATTTGTTCATATTGTTAAACAAGAAGATCTATTTTATTATCTTTGACTTGACTATTACCTTGGTGAGTGATTAATAAACTATCCCAATTTTTTTTTGCGGTTTTACACATAAAAATTCTTTCATATTCTTTACGTGGTAAAGCATTATAAATTACCATTTTAGCTTCATTATTTTTTGCAAGTTTCTTTTTATGATCATCGTTTTGTTTGTCAAATGGTACAATTTCATCCTTTTTAGTTTCAGGATGATTTTGAATAGGAAGAAAATTATCATAGGTAATAACATGCCAAAGATCTAGATCTTTTGATTTCACATAAGTTTCGAATCTATTTTTCCAATAAATAAATCCATCACTTTTAAATAGTGGTGGTCTTTGCATAGATTGCCCTTCTAAATATTTTTCCGATTCCATAGATCGATTCAAGTTTTAAAATGTAGTTTATTTTAAAAATCTTGTTTGACGTCGCTCTGATACTAATTGTGGAAAACTAGAAAAGGGGGTTGAATAGTTTACCGCTTTTTAAATTAATATTATGTTTGTTTATAAAAACTTAGATTCGACTTTATGTGAATTCACAATATGCACAATATAGACAATTTAACTAATCAAGTAAGTAATGATAAGATGTAAATAAATGTGCAAGATAAGAGATAAGAGATGGAAAGATCAAACCACAACACGAGGATTTATAGTGGTTCGGTAACGAAGCACCTCTTCGCCCTACTCCACTCCCCGAGCACCAAACTCGAGAGTTTTCTTCACTACGTTAACAAGCTCACTTTAGGCGGAGAAAACCGTACACAACTTAGCTTACACCAATTTCTGACACTAAGCTAAATATCGAGTTCTAATCCTAGCTAGAACCAATCTATCACAACACAACAAACCACTTCACGACAATTCACAACTTGGCTTCACTACACAACTTCTCTCTTCTTCATAACTTCACTTTGCTTCACAACTTCACTTCACCAAGACACTACTACGATCACACCAATCTATCACTACTTACTAAGATCACCCCGATCTAGCTATACTTACAATGATCACAACAATCTACTTATTGTACACAACTACGATACACACCTTCACAATATACACAAATGATTTACAAGATATGATACAATTGCAACAAGGTTGCAAGGACACACACTAAGCTATAATACTTCTTCACTTGATGATAGGAAGTATTCTTCTCTTGCACTTGAGGATCAAAGCTTGGATCACTTGGAAACAAGGCTTTATGATTTAATGATCAAAGGAAAGAAAGGAAAGTATAAACTGATTTAGAACAGAAAGAAAGTGTGTGCAAAAGGTGAGAAAATCAGTGGGGAATAGTCCAGTATTTATAGGCAAGCTGTGACAAAAAAACACGTGGCCGGTCCCCTTAATTAGGGTGTCGGTCCCCTTAAAATTAAGGGGGCCGCCCGTTATAATTAAGGGGGCCGCCCATGCCTGACGCTCCCTTTTTTGTCTTTTCTGGGGGAGGTGTTTTCTAGAACATTTCTAGCCGTTTTGGGTAGAAAATTTAAATTCAAAATATTTATTTGAATAAAACATTTCTTTTAAATCTAAAAATGTTTGGTAAAAGATATAAAATGTTTGTGTCATTTTTATAAAAAGTGTGAGGTTAAATAAAAGATCCTTTGATCATAAACTACATTAAACATTTGTTTATTCATACCTTTAAGTAATTAAATTTTCAAAATGAAAATTTACTACTAATTACTTGTTTACAATTAATTTTTCATTAATTGTTTTTACATTTTGTGATTATCAAAACGTAGAGAGATCAAAAAATATTAACAATGTTTTTAGGCATTATTTCTATTAACATGGTGAGTAGCAGAACCCTCAGGCAAAGGTTTTGATTGACGAATGCCCTCATCGAGTGTGGAAGGGAATCCCATACTAGCGAGTTATATGTCTCTCTCTAGATCTTGGAGATCAGGTACGGTGCCCGAGGAGATTGAGTGGGATTGCTCAAAACCCTCTGTTGGCTTTGGTGGTGATTCCTTGGTCTCAGTGGGTGGTCTTTTGGACTTAGGCTTTTTTTCTCTTCTTAGAGAGTGCTCCTGAAGCCTCAGGGCCCTATGACTTTGGGTGAGGTTGAAGCCACAGTCTGAGACTTCCCTTTCTTTGGCTTTGCAACCAAAGGAGGTGGAGACACTGAGTCCTTCTGATTGTTTACAGCAATCATATGGGCCGTCAATTCAATATCAGTGACTTTGGATGGGTCTTTTGTAAAATTAGAGTTACTCAGGATGGGGGTAGAAACCTAATTTTTTTTATCCTAAGTGTATTCAGAACCCAGTAACACTTGTAAAGCACATGAGATATATATGGGTATAAAACGTATTTCAGCCTAGACTTATTCAGTAGCTTGGTTACGAGATCACTGTAAATGATCTCCCTATGTCACTAGTCCCAATGCTGAGACTGTAGCTAAAAGTGCTGGATGGAGTTGGACTTGTTCAGCGGAGGAAGTAGTTCTCGATGAGAAACTGAATCACAAAAGTGAACACAATTCTCCAAGCCACAGGAAAAGAGTTTTTCAGGACAGGTGTTTTGTCTAGGTAACTCCGGTTGATGGCAATTTTGCCCAATTCTTTCTTCACAACCTCAGGTGCAGGATGAGCCACATATTTACCATTATTATAATCAAGGCCAGTTGATGAACAAAAAGTATGAAAGTCAAGGGTCAAAGGTCTTTGCCCATTTAAAGCTAAAAACTAGATGAGGAATTCCTTAAGTGGGCATTTCTCAGGCTCATCAGTTGATGGAAAAGGGTCAGAGGCAACATCAGTGCTCTAAAACTCCCCGAGGAAGTTCTAATAGACCATTGAGGGACAGTTGGTAAAAGCATTGTACAAAGGACAATTTTGCAAAAAATTCATTATGGGCTTGTAGGCAGGTGATGTGTCATTGTGTGGTGTATATTTTATTGATTAAAGTTTTAAATTTATATTTTGTCGACTAAACCAAAAACAACACTTTAACGGGCAGTGTACCCGATCGGTAGTAGTTTCGTGGTAAGTAGGGTGTCGAACACTTAAAGCGAGGTTAAATCTATCAATTTAATTAATATCTTGGTTATCTATTTTATGTTAATTCTATTCTATTCTAAACCTATGTTAAACCTATGTCAGTCTAAATCCTAATTCTAACAGGAAAAGGGGGTTTTCAGCCTGAGAGACTGGCACGGTTTGGTTGGTGACTACAATCAATTCAAGGCACTTTTACCCACGCAAGCTAATTAACAAAAGATAAAAGAGCGGTCGAACCTTATATAAGAAAACTGTATTAACCATTATTAATCCGATTAGAAAGTTGGTTTGTTTATTAAGTGCAATGATTTCTTCTCTCGAGGTGGCATATCATTCTTAAGACTTAGGCGTTACATCATCCTAAGACCTAGACACATTAATTCTGTCACAATTAAAGCATCCGCATAAAGCATCCTTATTTGCTGATTATAATCTATCTTAGGGATTAAAGCAATGGTGATCTTGTTAAACCCTAGCTCATAGAGACTTTACCCACTTACCGCTTAATGGCAATTTATACACTAGTAGTCCACTTGTCCAACTATCCAATGGAATCAGAACGTTACTTGTTGAATTATCTAGGTCACCTGCTAGTCAACACGATCAATAAACCATTGGCAATATCCAATTAACTAGTTAAGCCCGAAGCGTATCCTAGACACAGACTTAGAAGGACAATATTTGTGTAACTATGATTCTAGATGTATAAATTACTATATGGAGAGCTATCCCGGACTCTAGATCTACTTGGTCCGTGTCACTAGATCCAGTTGAATGATAGGTCGCATACAAAAGCGCGTAAACAAGTATAAATTGATAAACATAAACAAGCATACAACGATAAATCAAGAAATCGAGAAAAACAAATACAAAACATTCAGATCTTCATAATAAAAGCTAATACCCAAAGGTATTAGCCTTCAAACATCATAATAAATACAAGAGTAATTATTTAGCCAAGGTAAACTAACCGAGTTAACGAATGATACCAAAAACTGAACGATTACTAAAGTATATGGAATTACACGATGTCTCCTATGGAATTGATAACGTTGCTTGACCTCTTCTGCTCTTTTTCTTTTCTGAAAATTGACTTTTATGGTTTAGGTATCGAGAATATGATTTATCCAAGTGTTGGATACGACGTATTAGGGATTTCTTAGAGTAGGGACCACGCTTGATATCTTCCAGAATATTTAAATACTATATCTTGAATACGGCGTATTGAGTCTCTCTGGATACGGCGTATTGATCTTTATCCTTCTGTGGTCTTTGGTGAGTGCAGGCACGGATACGCCGTATCTTCTTTGATGGATATGACGTATTGGTCTTTAGAATAGTAATCTTCAAAATATCTTCATTTAAGCTCCAGAATGCGCGCCTTTTGCTAACTTTCACCAATTACTCCATAATTACTGCAATTCTCAAATATAAACGATTAAGTAACAATTCTTTACAATAACTATACAAAATGGGTTAATAACATGGGATAAATGATGCTATAAAATAGACGTTATTTGATGTCATCAAATATCCCCCCACTTGAATCCTACTTGTCCTCAAGTAGCCTTTAGAAGTTTATAAAAATGTATCCCTAAGGATATTTTCCGTTAAAGCATTTATTCGATCTATTACAAGTACACAACCAAACACCTCACGAAATAGGAAGATGAAAACACTCAAATCACTCAACTAATCTCTGTGGTAACATGTAACTAATTCGCTCAATTGCTCGGTCATGACGAGTATTCTTTCATAAGCTTGGTAAGGATGCACATCTCCACCACTAAAGCCAAGGAGTAACAAGTTTATAAAGGTAAATATAGGTTTTTGTATGGAAAAGCGTACGATTGATCAATCTATAATCTTTCACCAGAAGTACCATTCCAACAAGGCAGATGAAGCACACATACATGGCCGTAACAATGGAATAGACATGTGTGTTCGATCACATCCCCATTCGAATTCAACCAACGGTTAGGATGAAGAATGATATAGGGTAGGAACCTTCTAACTTTCACCAAAAGTCGTAAACCAACGAGGCAGCTAAGACATGCATACATGGCCGTAACGACGGAATAAACATGCACGCTCGAACAATTCCTCATTCGCGTAAAACCAGCGGCTAATCATTAGCTGAGAGGGAAGTAAATTGTTGTTAAATGAAAATCAAGAAACAAATAGATTAAGACTTAAGATACAAGTTTCTAAACACTTTTTTCCAGACCGTTACCATGATAAAGACACAACTATTTACAACGTCTTGATCATCGATCAAAAATAAAAACCTAAGTTAGAGTTCCCGTAACGGTCAACTTCCCAATCATGCCGAAACTTTACATACTCTACAAGGTAAGTGGTGATATCTTCCACTTTGTACAATACTCTACATCGTTGATTTTTTAGACGTATCAACGAATAATCGATCCTTCATGTAATTCCTTCGGTAGTTGCAAAACGATTATCTTCAAACTTTCTTTCTCTTTTTTTTTCAAACTATTCTTCAAATCTCGGTGTAGTTTCACCATTTTCATGATCATAATAATTTCGGATAATTTCTTTGATAGTTCCTTCGTTCTTTGGATTCACCAATAATTGTGACGACAGTAAAATCACATGAGTTTTGACTACTAATATACATTCCCATTTGCAATGTGCAAATTTCCAACTGCACCAAAGATAGAAAATGACACAAGACTCGGGAAATATAAACTTTACACTTTAAGCAACTAGCAACTGTAAATTAAACTTAATCTAACAGGGTAGGTTAAGGTGTAAGGGTGTAACGAAACAAATAGTTGGTGTAAATTCCTAAAGGATTGGCTTTATGGGTTTTTTCTAGTGGATCATCACTCTAAAGATGAGAGTGGAAAAGGGTTTAAACAGGAGGTTAACTAACCGGTGTAGTTAGTTAATAAGCAACATGTAAAGGCGATTTGGGTGTAATCCTAAGATTTACCAATTTAAACAAGTTACTCCAATTAAATCCATAATACTCATTATTGTGGTCTCGAGTGATATACCAAGCCAAGTTCTAAAGTCTACAACATCACAGGCACACTCATATTTTGTGAAATTTGGGTAAACATTTAGAAACGGAAAGGCTAAATCCTCACAATATCTAACAAGGGTTATTGTGTGCGGGTTATGTAACATGTAATTTCACAAAAGTATGCTTGAAAATTTTTAAACTTGAGCATAATTTAAGCATTTTAGTGTGAAAAACAGGACACGTAAACATTCTAATTCCACCCCCTACTTGAATTATACAACATCCTCGTTGTATATATAAAACATTAAATACGGGAATTTAAAAGAATTAGAATGAGAAACTCCTTTGATATTTGCTCGGTAGATTCTCCAAGTTACGTTTACGAGCAAGATTATGTGCTGAAAAAACGTCTGAATCCTAGCACAAACAGCACACACATAGAATTCCAGAAAATATGCATTCCACCAACTTCGTCGATATTTCTTTCACGAGGACCTGTATAAAATATAGGAAGAACAAGTGCATTCCTATCTTGGTACCTACGGTTAATTTAAACTAAACTAAACAAACTAATTACGGGTCAGTCTGGTGGATACGGCGTATCAGTTTAGTGAATACGCCGTATTCAAAATCTGACAATAATGGTTTTTTAAAGTGCAATAAAAATAAAGACTGATAACGTCCAAACAATCAATACGCCGTATGGTGTAGAGCGAATACGCCGTATTGGTGTCTGGGAAGACATACTCGATAACAAAATTAAATAACAATCCGGGTTGTCTCCCGGGAAGCACTTTTGTTTACAGTGAAGTCTTTAAGTTAGACTTTTCTTCAGCTTCCTTTCCATTCTGCTCTAGTTACCATCCATCCTTCGTCCATTATCCGAAAGATTTCTTGGTAAGCTTGGCATGCCTCTTTTCTTATAATAGTAAGATCGTCATATTCGTCTTCTTTTACAGCAACATACTCTTCATCATTATTGAACGAATATTTGATCATCATATATCTCTTTATATTGTACGCCGGTAGCTCATGAACTTTACATAATTCTTCTTCTTCATTATTTCCATGATTTATCTCATAAGCATCATCGTAGTTTGTATACATGTTCCATTGTCTCTTTTGTTTGTAACGTGACTCGTCATCGTCTTCATTGATAAGTCCTTCCATGATAGTTCTATTTCTTAAAGCCTCATCTTTAAGTTCACTATCTTTCATAGCTTTGTACCACTCGTAATCCTGATAATGGAGTTGGTTTCTAATAATGTAAGTTCCGGGTAAATTTCCTCCATTACAGTATCCATCATCCTTCCAACTACATGTTGGCCATTCCGAACATCTAGTCTTATAGTCGAAAGGTTTGCAAGTATGTTTAACTGGTGCGGGTTTGGTCCAAACTCTACAGTTAGTCCATGGCTTTTCATTGACCCATGGTACGTCCTTGTTCCATTCATAGATCCAGTCGTCTTTGTAATCTTCTTCTTAAACCTCATAATATCTTTCGTAAGTAAGTTCGGATCTACTTAGAGAAGGTAGTTAAACTCATTAAATGCTAAACATAATGCTTTCATAGTCAAATATATTAGTGTCGATGCTAAAGACTCCAGTAATTTCATCTTCATCATCAGATTCCTCATCAGTGAGCTCAACTTCATCATCTCCTCTAATCCAGTAAATCCATAATGCTTTCATAGTATAATGATCCATTGTCTTGTAGTTGAAAATTTTCGATCCCAACCATTCAATAAATGCAACATCAGACGGATCATACCCCATATCATTATCAGCTTCATGCTCCGAATCATCATCCATTTTTGAGTCACATGAAATGTTAGCAACTTTAACTTCATATGTGAATAAATCATCATCCATTCTGCTTAATCCATTCTGCTTAATCGATTGACGCCATGATTTTCTTGAACTCTCCTTTGATAACCTTTGTCATTCTTACTGAAAAATATCCAGAAAATTATCAGTAGAACCAGCAGAGAAAGGCATATAAAAAAATTTAGGCTATAAGTTCGAGAATGGAAAAGAACTTTATCAGACGACCGATACGCCGTATTCAATAGAAGTGAATACGCCGTATTGATCAGTTTGAATAAATTCGCTGTATTGGACAAAAAGTTGGATACGCCGTATCCGATGGAAGTGGATACGCCGTATTCAGTTATCGACCAGAACAATGTATTTAAGAAAAAAAATTAAATACGCAAACAATTAAACACAAATATACAAGAATATACACAAATCTGAATTATACTAATCCTAATGGTTAGATCTAATCTAATGTTAAAAAACCAAAATATCAAATAAAAATCAAGATTAATTTTCACTCCCCGGCAACGGCGCCAAAAACTTGATGTGTCGTTGTGTGGTGTATATTTTATTGATTCAAGTTTTAAATTTATATTTTGCCGATTAAACCAAAAACAACACTTTAACGGGCAGTGTACTCGATCGGTAGTAGTTTCGTGGTAAGTAGGGTGTCGAACACTTGAAGCGAGGTTAAATCTATCAATTTAATTAATATCTTGGTTATCTATTTTATGTTAATTCTATTCTATTCTAAACCTATGTTAAACCTATGTCAGTCTAAATCCTAATTCTAACAGGAAAAGGGGGTTTTCAGCCTGAGAGACTGGCACGGTTTGGTTGGTGACTACAATCAATTCAAGGCACTTTTACCCACACAAGCCAATTAACAAAAGATAAAAGAGCGTTCGAACCTTATATAAGAAAACTGTATTAACCATTATTAATCCGGTTAGAAAGTTGGTTTGTTTATTAAGTGCAATAATTTCTTCTCTCGAGGTGGCATATCATTCTTAAGACTTAGGCGTTACATCATCCTAAGACCTAGACACATTAATTCTATCACAATTAAAGCATCCACATAAAGCATCCTTATTTGATGATTATAATCTATCTTAGGGATTAAAGCAATGGTGATTTTGTAAATCCTAGCTCATAGAGACTTTACCCACTTACCGTTTAATGGTAATTTATACACTAGTAGTCCACTTGTCCAACTATCCAATGGAATCAGAACGTTACTTGTTGAATTATCTAGGTCACCTTCTAGTCAACACGATCAATAAACCATTGGCAATATCCAATTAACTAGTTAAACCCGAAGCGTATCCTAGACACAGACTTAGAAGGACAATATTTGTGTAACTATAATTCTAGATGTATAAATCACTATATGGAGAGCTATCATGGACTCTAGATCTACTTGGTCCGCTTCACTAGATCCAGTTGAATGACATGTCGCATACAAAAGCGCGTAAACAGGTATAAATTAATAAACATAAACAAGCATACAACGATAAATCAAGAAATCGAGAAAAACAAATACCAAACATTCAAATATTCATATTAATGGCTAATAACCGAAGGTATTAGCCTTCAAACGTCATAATAAATACAAGAGTAATTATTTAGCCAAGGTAAACTAACCGAGTTAACGAATGATACCAAAAACTGAACGATTACTAAAGTATAGGGAATTACACGATGTCTCCTATGGAATTGATAACGTTGCTTGACCTCTTCTACTCTTTTTCTCTTTTGAAAATCGACTTTTATGGTTTAGGTATCGAGAATATGATTTAGCACACTAAAAACTTGTTTTTGAGTTTTCTATTTATAAGGTTTGGAAGTCGGTTGGATACGGCATATCCAAGTGTTGGATATGGCGTATTGGGGATTTCTTAGAGTAGGGACCATGCTTGATATATTCTAGAATATTTAAATACTATATCTTTAATACGACGTATTGAGTCTCTCTGGATACGGCGTATTGATCTTTATCCTTCTGTGGTCTTTGGTGAGTGCAGGCACGGATACGTCGTATCTTCTTTGATGGATACGGCGTATTGGTCTTCAGAATAGTAATCTTGGAAATATCTTCATTTAAGCTCCAGAATGCGTGCCTTTTGCTTACTTTCACCAATTACTCCATAATTACTGCAATTTTCAAATATAAACGATTAAGTAACAATTTTTTGCAATAACTATACAAAATGGGTTAATAACATGGGATAAATGATGCTATAAAATAGACGTTATTTAATGTCATCAACAGACACATTTAGAGGGTAGTTTAAGTTACCCACCACATTGTTGGTCTGAAAAATCATGTTGTCCACAGTCATGTTTGTCCATTGAGGAGCATACTTGATTGTTTGTTGTTCTGCCATTTTGATATGAGTATTGTTTTGAAAAAAAAGTTTTAATGGCAGAATACCACACATCAGATGGTCACAAGTTTATTTCAAACTTGATCGCTGCCGTGAAATGCGTGATATGTTATCAAAAAGGACTATACAAAGATGGATATCTTTGTATGGAACACGATTGACCAAAATAAACGTTTGAAAGAAGTATTGCAATGAATAACTGATTAAGAGATTAGCTTTTTACTGAAAAATTAAAGAACACCCACATTTTTGCTTTGAGAGAGAATTTGAGCAGAGTTTATTTGTTTTTGGAAATTTGTGTGTGTTCTTGTTTTGAAGAAGGGTATTTATAGAGGGTGTGTGAAAAGGTTTTGATAATTTTAAAATTTTCATTTTTTTGGAAAAAGTTAAAATTGTTTTGGGAACACATTTATTGCTATAATCCACTAGTTGCACGATTCCCTCTTTTACGGCTATAGTATAGCCGTTTCGTTGTCTTTCACTTTTGCAGTCGTGACGTATGGATAACGGTTAAGAGTCTTTTGATTAGACATGTTAGGAATAGATTGTGTGCATATGAGTGAGCATTAAATGCTTGTTGGGGGTTAATTGAGTGAAATTTGAAGTGGGGGCCCATGACTATTGGATGACAGTTAGATAAAGAATATTTGTTCCTTATTAATGTGTTCAGTCACCAACCTAGGACATTAAGTAACTAAATACTTAGAGCATTTAGTTACTTCATTTAATGTGTCCCTTAGTGTCATGGGATTCATGTGGGTTTCAGGGAGATGGTTGCAGGGAGAAGAATATACACCATACTGAATAAGATTAATCAGGGAGACTGATTAATCAATATTCAACATGCCTAATTCTGCCTTTAGTCTGGTGAAAGTAGGTTCATCTAGGGGTTTAGTGAAGATATCAGCTAGCTGATACTCAGTAGGGATAAAGTGTAATTCAATATCTCTTTTAAGGATGTGATCTCTGATGAAATGATATCTAATATCAATATGCTTGGTTCTTGAGTGAAGTACTGGATTGTTGGTTATTGAAATCGCACTGGTGTTGTCACAAAAGATGGGTACCATCTTATAATTAATGTCATAGTCACCGAGTTGACTTTTCATCCATAGGATACTTGCACAACACCCAGCAGCAACAACATATTCAGCTTTAGCTGAGGACATAGCCATTGACTGTTGTTTCTTGGCACTCCAACAAACCAATTTTCCACCAAGTATTTGGCAGGCACCTGAGGTGATTTTTCTATCCATATTGCAACCAGCATAGTCTGAGTCTGAATATCCTTTGAGATCAAAGCCTGAACATTTTGGATAATACAGACCAAGGGTTGGAGTACCTTTCAGGTACCTGAGGATTCTTTTCACAACTATTAGATGTGATTCCTTTGGATTGGACTGATATCTTGCACATAGGACTGTGGAGAATTGGATATCAGGCCTTGTTGCAGTCAAGTACATCAGTGACCCAATCATTCCTCTATATGAGGTCTCATTAACAGATTTGCCAGTTAAATCAGGACCTAAGTTGTTTGGAGGAACCATGGGTGTTTTCACTGAGAAACTATCATAAATTTCATATTTTTTGAGTAAGTTCCTGGTGTATTGTTCTTGGAAAATTGAGATGCCTTTGTCATCCTGCTTGATTTGCAATCCAAGGAAGTAAGTGAGTTCACCCATCATACTCATTTCAAATTTCTTTGTCATCAGTTTCTCAAACTGCTTACAAAGTTTATAACTTGTTAAGCCAAATATGATGTCATCTATATACACTTGAACAAGGAGAACTTCTCCTTTTGATTTACAGATAAACAATGTGTTATCTATTCTTCCCCTTGCAAACTTATTTTGAATAAGGAAAGTAAAGAAAGTCTCATACCATGCCTTTGGTGCTTGTTTTAGCCCATAAAGAGCTTTGTTAAGTTTACAGACATAGTCAGGGAACTCACTACTTTTAAAGCCAGAAGGCTGTTTGACATAAACTTCTTCTTTTAGTTTACCATTCAGGAAGATACTTTTAACATCCATTTGGTAAACTTTGAAGTTCATGTATGTGGCAAACGCAAGAAATATTCTGATGGCTTCCATTCTTTCCACTGGTGCAAAGGTTTCATCATATTCAATTCCTTCTTCCTGACTATACCCTTGTGCAACTAGTCTTGCTTTGTTCTTTGTTGTTGTGCCATGCTTATCTTTCTTGTTCCTGAATACCCATTTGGAACCTATGACTATTTTTCCATAGGGGAGAGGAACAAAAGTCCATACTTTATTTCTATAGAACTGATTCAGTTCTTCCTGCATGGCATCAATCCATCCTAGATGCTTCAGTGCCTCAGATACCTTTTTAGGATTTATCTCAGAGAGAAAATCAGCAAATAGATATTCACTTGCTGAGGCAGCTGTAAGTTTGGCAGCCATGCTTCTTGTAAGCATGCCTTTACCCGGATTACCAATGATATTTACAAGTTCAATGTGTTGATCTCTTGACCATCTATCCCGAGGAACAAGATGAGAGCTTGCAGAGGCTTGATTTGTAATGTGAGACTGAGTGACATCAGGGACTAAAGGTTCAATAATGGATCCTGAAACTTTAGTGTTGCTCCCTGATGGTACATTAGTGGGTTGAGTGATCATTTGATCATTCTGAACATTTTGTTCATGTGTCCCTTTAGTGTTGATTGGACCAGGAGGACCTTCGGTATCCTCAGTGTGAAGTATTTCAGGCTCATTAGGAGCAACTACTTCAGGGATAAAATTTTCTTGGGTAATTTCAGTGAGTGAACGTCCATGAGGAATGATGTAGTATAAGACATCAAAATCTACTTGATATTGTCTAGATGGGTCATCCTCTTGAAATTCATCAAGAGGATATCTAGAGGAATCATCTATTCCTATCTATTCCTATCTCATCTACTAAGGTATCGGTAAACCTGATGGCTTCCATACTTTCATCAAATATTACATGATAAGTCTCCTTTATTTGTTGTCTTCTTGTGTTATAGACTTTGAAAGCCTTTGAGACAAAGGAATATCCTAAGAAATATACATCATCAGCTTTAGCATCAAATTTGCCTAGATGATCCTTGTAATTATGAATAAACATAAGACATCCAAACACATGAAAGTAACTGATATTAGGAATTCTTTCCTTGAATATTTCATAGGAAGTTTTATCATGTCTTTTGACAATGATGGATCTATTTTGAGTATAGTAGGCTTTTCTGACTGCATCAGTCTAGAAGTGCTTAGAAAGTACTGATCCATTCAGCATAGTTCTAGCAGCCTCAATGAGAGTTCTGTTTCTCCTTTTAGCTACACCATTTTGTTCAGGTGTATAGGGAGAAGAGAAATTTTGAGATATTCCTTTCTCATCACAGAAACTCTCAAGCTTATGATTTCTAAACTCAGTCCTATTATCAGTTCTGATTTGTTTAACCTTTTACATTATTTTGGTTTTCTACTATCCTGATAAAAGACATAATCATTTCAGGTGCTTGACTCTTCTTCTTGAGAAAGTATACCTATGTGTACCTTGAGTACTCATCAATAATGACTAGGGTATATTTCTCATGATTTATGGACATTGGACTTACTGGTCCAAACAAGTCCATATGAAGAAGATGCAAACACTTCCTGATGGAGAAGTTTTGTTTAGTTTTGAATGAAGCTCTATGGTGCTTCCCGTTTTCACATGTTGTGCAAGGTTTATCCTTTGAATAAACTAGTGAAATAAGACCAAGAACTTTGTTTTGTTTGGAAAGTTTATTAATGTTCTTGAAATTGAGATGTGATAGCCTTTTATGCCATAGACATATTACACTTTCTGAGGCTTTAGCAAAGAAGCAGGCTCCACTTGAAGTCAGTGATGACATGCCAAGGACATATACATCATTTCTTCTAGGGGCTATCAGGACAATTTCTTTGTTAGCATTAAATATTGTTCCTTGCTTATCATCAAACTGTACAATATACTTAGCATCATAAAGTTGACTAATGCTAATTAGATTGTACTTAAGACCATTTATAAAGGCTACTTTTATAAAAACTATACCCCCACAGTTTATTTAACCATATCCCTCTGTAATACAAGATGAGTTATCGCCAAATACTACCTTAGGACCAGGCTGCTCTACGTATTTGTGCAGATAACTCTTGACATCAGTCATACTCCTTGAGCATGCACTGTCTAGTTACCAGATGGGCTCCCTGATGTGCCTTTACACAAATAATAAACTTGGGTTAATTTCTTTTGTGAACCCACTTTTTGGTGGGCTCCCTGGCCTTTATAGCCTGAATTTTCTCACCTCTTTTGAAGTGATCAAATCAGTGGTGGAGTGTATAGTGCTTCCACATGTATTACACTTTACCCCAATTGAGGACTCATTAGACTGAGAGGATTCAGCTAGTACTCCTCCTCTAATCTGAATAACACGATTGTGTCCTGAGGTAGAGTGATCATAGCTTCCATAGATTCCACACTCAGGGTAGTTTCTACAATCATCAAGTATATGATCATTAAAACCATAGTGTGTGCATGGTGGGAAAGGCTTTGCCTTTGCTCTTAGGATATGCTTGGAAGAAGATGCATATTGATAAGGCCGAGCCTTATAGTTCTTACTTGTTTTAGTGAGGCAATATACATCTCATGATCTGAGGTCCTATGATCCTCCCTTTTGCATACCATACAATAGAGAATCCTATAGCAATCATCAGTTGAATGATTGGTATAGTGACAGAGTTCTAACTTAAGTTGTGGCTTTTGAATAGGCTTAGGCCTGAGTGATTTTGATGAGCTAGTACTCTGAACTTTGGGTTTAGAGTCTTGACTTATTTTAGATGAATCAACTGATTTGGATGACTCAGCCTTTTGAATCTTTGAATTTGATTCTTGAGTCTTTTGGTTAAAGTTGACCTTTTCATCTATTAACATCTGAACAAGTTTTGTTAATTCATTTAATTTTGACTCTTGTTCAGTGTCTTTGACTTTAGTAGGAACTGAAGGTGTGGTTTGCTTAGATTCATTAACAGTGACAGTTCCTGAAACACTTTCATTAGAAGAATCCTGTGTTTTAGGCTTTGTGTGTTTCATGATACCTAAGCCTGGTCTCTCTTTTGGAAAGCGGGATTGAAAGGTCAATGGCAGTACCTCTAAGCTTGGTGAAGCTCCCTAAAGAATTTTCAGAGGAGGTAGTGGAGTAAGGAATTCAGCTTTAAAATCTTTGGATGATTCAGGGGTATTTGAGGTTTCAAGAGACTCATTGATAGCTTGACTTTCAGGGACTAGAATTTTTCCAGTATTAAAGTTTGGAAGTTTGCTGGCAGGATTGAGTCTCTCAACCCAATCTTTGGTTTTTGGAACCATTTCTTGGTCATACCCCACGAAAGCAGGAACAAAAATATTTTCATTTTCATTCCTTTTAGATGATGACTCAGTGAGTAATTCACTACAAAGATCTTTCTTCTTTTGGTAAGGAATTTACTCACTAATGCATTGACTAACCTTTTTTGAGCTGGTTAGCCGTTTTTCATTGATCTTTTTCTCCTCTTTGAGTTGTTCTTGAAGAGCATGATTTAACTTTATAAGTTCAGTGTTTTGAATCTTAAAAGTGATAGCATCAAGCTTGGCTTGTTTTAAGATTAGCAATTCATCTCTACACTTATTTAATTCAAAGACCATTTTGTTATACTTAGAAAGTAAGTTTAATCGTTGCTCTTTAACAAACTTAAGATCAATGTTGATATACTTCAGCTAATTTTGCCAATCGGCATCTTCATCCATAGAGAGAAGAGTGTTTACCTTTCTCATGGTGATGTTGACCCATTCATCAGTACGAGCATGATTCTTTCCAACAGTGAGCTCATCATCAGCTAGAGCCATCAGTACCTTGACCTGAGTGACTTCTTCCTCATCAGAAACTTCTTCCTCATCCCACTCAAAGGTTTCAGCGACTAAACCTTTGTTCTTTGGTTGGAAGGTATTTGGGTTCTGAGAGCTTGAGGGACTTGCCTCAAGGAGTGCAAGCTTAGCTTTCGTCTTCTTGTACTAAGCCTTGTAATCTTTTTGAAACTTCTGATCAGCTTGATTATTTGAGTTAGAAGAAGACTGAATAAGTTTTGGAGTAAACTTTGGTTGAAAGCCTTTAGAAACTGATGAGTAATTATTCACTAGTGATTTATAAGAAGGTTCAGACGTTTTAGAAAAACATTCTATTGCAAAATGACCTTTGTTGTCACATTTGTAACATTCAGTATTTTCATTTGCTTTTTGACCTAAGAAATTGTTTCTTCTTTTTATAAAACATTTTGAATTTGCCAAAAGGGCTCTTTCATGATACTCAATATCTAAGTATCTTAAATACTCCTCACTAGTCTTTTCATCTACATCATCATCATAATTTTCTTGGAAATCCTGAATGACATTGTTAGAGAAGAAGGCAGTAGAAATTGGAGTGCTTGAGGGAGCAGTAATGAGGGCCTTTTTGGTGTCAGAATACCTTCTTTGGATTAGGTTGTCTTCATAAACAAACCTTCCATAGATATCTGCAAGGTCAAGGGTCTGAGTATGATTGGCATTCCTCAGTCCCTGAGAGAAAGTTAGCCATTTCTCAAGGAGACTGTTCACGAAACCAACATTGATTTCATGTTTAGAGAGGTTAACGCCATCATTGAGCAGGGTCTTATAACGGGTATAGGTCTGTGAGAGACTTTCAGTGGACTTTGCTCTAAAACTTTAATACTTAAGTTTCAGATCCATGATCCTATTTTCCTTGGTATCTAAGGGACCTTCAAAGCTATTAACCAAGTCACTCCATGTTTCTTTCGCTGAAACACAACTAATGACAGATTCCATTATGTCATCTAGCAGACATGACATAATGATGCTTTTAAGGCGTTGGTCATGAACGACCACCCTCCTCTCATCAGGAGTCCATTGGGACTCATGCTTAGCATCACCTTCAACTGTTTTTGGCTAAAATGGACCATCCTTAATATATTTTAAGTAGTATGGTTCCATTCCTGCTAAGTAGCAAAGCATTCGTTTTTTCCACTTATTAAATTTTCCCGGCTCTAGTTTAGGAGCAATAGCAGCATAGCTACCCCCTTTTTGTCAACTAGATGGGGTACATCAATTACTACAGCCATTTAAGGATCTAGGTTTTAAAAGCTTAAGTAAATTAGTGTTAAGTAAGCTTTACAAACCTGAGGCTCTGATACCACTTATTGTTCCCACTTAGTTAGTGAACAATAATTACAAAGTTATTATTAACTAACTCATGGTATGCAAGTAAAGTAAACTTAATTGTTGTTTTGAAAAGATTTGTGTACGTAAATGTAGATAGCAAGTAAAAGACACAAAATTAACTTTTCAACGTTTAACTTTTTTTTATTAAGAATTATACCCCATTGTATGCGAAACTACAATGGGGATTGAATGACAATGTGTGTGTGATCTCCTCACTAATAACTTTGCATAAACCTAAAGTGTTATGCAAAGTTAACTACTATGCTAACCAACTGAGCTTGCTCAGGGACTTAGTAGATTTGGAGGAGTAGATGTGTGTTTGTGAAAGATACGACTTTGAATGCACAAACTTAACATCTACTCCTTTACAAGAGTTCTATTTATACTACTTAGGTAGGGTCACACCTCTTGGGTGTTGAGCACTTATCTTAGATCTAATAGGTTAGTACATGTGTACTGATTTGTCCCTATTATAATATCTATTCTAAGTATGGGACAAATGCTCTTTCCAATTTCAGTTCCTGACACTAAACTTGTCTTATACCCTCTTTAGGATAAGTTGACTTCTGGAGATAAGAGCTTGGACTTATATGCTTTCAAATTATCCCGCCTATTCTTCTGTCTCTTGTCTTCAGGGTCTTTTAGTTGTTGGAGATCGTATGGGGATCAATGAGTCTATTGCCGTGACTCACTGAACCCATCACCTTATTCTTTGGCTCAGGCTTCATTCACTGAGTACCGCCTCACTAAATGCTAGAGTCTTTCTTGTAGACTCAGGCTGCGCATCTTGAAGGTGACTCACTGAGCGACTATTCACTCAGTGACCTTGAAATGTTAAAGGTTGTTTATACTTAGGTTATATTGTATTCAAATCCTAAGTGAAAGATCATTAGGCACTGAATTGGCCCAACAAAAATTGGTGTGGTGGATGTAGCATTCCTCAATGTTTAATTAATGTGTAATTAGATACGTTTTCAGCTTAAATAACAGGAGGGTTTATTTAATAACATCTAACAAGTCCTGGGTACCCGTTAGACAAACCTCTTTTGAAATGAGTTTATCCTGTATGTGAAAATTAAAAGGGCTCGTAAGCGGCTAATTCAAACACCCTACCTATAAACATCTAACCCAATTTTCTCATACCAATCAACCTTCTGATTGGTTCGACAAGGAAAAACAGATGTACGTCCTATTCATTTTACTTTAGGGGTAGGTTATAAGTACCCTTAAACACCACATGTACCCCCTGTTTTTTGCGTTTTTTATGTTTTTTAATTTTTATAATTTTGGTTATATTATAAAACTGTGAAACAGAAAGTGCAGAACGTTAAATATAAAGTTTAACAAGTCAAAAGTATTAAATTGACAAAAAATACGGAACAAAAACTAATAAAAAACTGCGTTGAATTGTAAACTGGAAGACAAAAAAACATGTTTTGTATAGTTTTTATACTTTTTTTTACTTTCTGGTGGACCAGGGGTACCAGTAGTAGCACCCTTTACTTTATTGTTTTAAAAAAGGAAAGAAAATTCATACTAAAAACACCACAAAAGTCCAAACACAAAAAAGAGGAACACTACTCCGACATGTTAGGGTAACTCTTATCATCACCGAACACGCAAACTACAAGTCAACATCACATAATCATTCAGCATACGACCAAACCCACTACCAAATAACTGTGTAATGATTATCACCAAACTTATTTCTTTTAACAAATTTATTTAAAAACTAAATTAAACTTTCATTCATAATTAAAAAACATTAACTCACGAACAAAAACATTAACAAATTAATAATTTAAATTATATTTCTCCTGCTTCACCACCAAACCCACCACCAACAACAATAGTTTGGGTTTTTTGATCTTCTACACCTCTCACCATAACACGCCCTGATGCAACTAGCGCAGGACGCGAAAGCGAATTTTGTTAACATTAATCCAAGAGGGTTGATAACGAGGATAAAACCTCAAACAAATAAATCCGGCCCTAACAAGAGATAAATTCTAAAAGCACAATTATCTTATTGATCAAAGATACTATTAGAATGTTAATAAACCCTATAATTATTGGGAACTAAAACTTGTAGAAAAAGTAAGCTAATTAAGTATAGTAAAAACCGACTTAAACATAAAAAGGAAAATTTCAGATTCGTCAACGTTACGGCGTAAAGGTGTTAACCTCTTTACAACGTAATCACTTAAAAGTCCTAAATAAATCCTATTTGAAAGCTCTACAACTTAAAGAGAAAGAAAAGGGTAGGCGTAGAAAAAATATATTCTACATCTCTTGACCTTCAATCTTTTCCCCATCAAAATTATTAGAGTTAAAAGGTTGTCTGCTAGCAAGCAATGGGTTAAGTTGGCTGATTCTTAAAATAATTCCTTTAGTATATATAAATATATATAATATAAATATATAATGAGAATTATCAAAATATCAATAATAAGAATTCCGTACGGCTTTTTAAAAGGATATTACTTTTACCCAAAGTAAAATCCCTAAAAACCTTCCCGGGTCGTGTCCCGACGAGGTGCGAATTTGAAAATTGGGGTAACGTTTGTGGAACAATGCTTGAATATCACAAATTGGATTTGGTTATCTATTTCTACTAATAATATGCTAAAACAAGTAAATGCACTCTAAAAGCGAAAGCAATTAAGGCTAAAACACTAAAAACGATAACGGAAATCAAAACCCGTTCTTTAAAAAACTAAATTCTAAAATTTTAACCCTACAAATGAAATTTTAATTTTTATAAATCCTAAATGATAAAAGAAAATTAAAAAAAAGAATTATATTTTTTTGACTTTTATTTAATTTTTTATGAATTAAAAACAGTTTTTATCTAAATTAAATATTAAAAATACTAAACGAATTACAAAAAAATATGAAAAAAATCACAAAAAGTACTTAAGAGTAAGCTAAATCTAAGAAAAATAAATTGGGTCACCTAGCTTATCTAAATAAGCTGGGAATAAGCCAAAAAGGGCTTATAACTAAAGAGGAGAAAACGTGTATAAAAGAAAAGTGTTGTGAGGTTATAACGCAAAAGACCCAAGGGCAGAGTGGTGCGAGGTGTGGTGTGTAAAGCATTGGTTGAGTGAGGGAGAGGTCTCAGGTTCGAGCCTTGCTCACCTTGACTTCTCCTACACTCCCAATGTTTTTATTTTTGCTAAACTTTTTAAAGGGCTTTTTAGATGAGCTTATAAGAATCACTTTTAATAAAGGTGCTTATATTTTTTACCCACTAATAAGCTCAGAAAAGGGCTTAACAGGTCACAGACCTCAGAAGCTTAATAGCTTTTTAACCTTAACAGTTTGAAAGCAATAAGCTCTCAAAAGCTCCAATGAGTTCTACAAGCTACCAAAAAGGCTTAAACTAACTAAATAAGCACTCTTGAGGATACACTAATCAAACTTAACAAGTAATAAGCACTTAATCATCATTAAGCTACTAGCACACTTAATCATGGAAACTAGCAGACTTAACAAAAACTTAAATCTTTCAAATAAGCTCAAACAAGCTTATCAAAGCACAAATAAGCACAAAACTGACTTAAACCAACATAATAAGCATATACAGACAGAAATAAGCAAATCTCATAAGCTAATAAGCACTGAAAAGCAGATAAGCTTATTGGCCAAAACTTTTGGCTAAACAGCCTAAGGGGGCACTTTTGGGCTTAATTTTAAGCCCCAAATCAGATCCTTTTGGCTTAATGACTTATAACCCTCTAAAGCTTATCCTACAAACTATCTAAAATAGCAATCAAAAAGCATTTTGAAAATCAAATAAGCAAAGAAAAAGGCTTATGAAAATGGCTTTTTACCTAAAATCGTATCTTTTTGGTTTTTTAGTTTTTAAGGACTAAAACTGCAGGCCTACTTTAAGCTACTCAAATAATCTCTAAACTAAAATTTAAGCTAAAACATATCAAAAACATACTATGAACTACTTATGCAAGAAATTTCAGAACCTAAAACTATTTCCAACTTATCTAAATTTGCTAATGAAAAATAGCTTTTAAACGTTGAAAATATACTTAGAAAACTTGACAGGTTTTAACTAAAATCAAAATTGATACATGCACACTTAAACTAACCTATTCCTACTGCATTTTAGACTAAGAACAAGCATGAAAATAACACTTATAAGCACTTAATCAAAATTTAAACCAATAAGCTATGAATTGAAACCTAAATACTACAGATTCAAAACTTGAGTACCCAATACTATGAAACTAAGATTCAAGCTTAAACAATGATCAAAAACAGATTAAGAGGCCTCCAATATGATGTTTAAAGTTGGACAATGGGTCAAAACAGGCTAGCAGTACTAACATGGGTTAGTACTGCCCATAGCCAAACACCCCTTTAAAATACTTTTTGACATTTTCTAACACTAAAAGACTGATTTAAGTTAAGATTCAAGTAAACCAGATTATAGCTAAGCCTAACATAAATAAATAAGCAAGAAGCAATAGTAAATAAGCACTTAATGAGCAAATAAGCAAATAAGCAGTTTAAAAGCTAAATATGACAGTTTTAACTAAAACTTAAGCTAAACTATTTTAAGCTAAAAACTAGGCACATTAAGCAATATTAAGATTATATAAGCAACAATAAGTAGATTTAAACATTAAATAAGCACTATATCAGCAATAAGCAGTTTTAAACTAAAACTTGAAAACAGAAAACTTACAAAGGCCCTTGCTCAAAACAGAGAAAACATGCTCAAAAGAGAGCTGATCTACAAGCCCTAGCTTGTTTAAAACAAGCTAGTAAAAAGCAATAAGCCCATTCCTTTTTGGCTTATCTTCCAAAAGCTTTTTATGTGATTTTTGGTAAAAAGGACTTAAGCTATATAACCTATGGAAAAGTTTATATAGCTTAAGTTAAACAGCTTAAGTAACAAGTAAAAAAAGTTTAAGAGAGCTTACAAAACAGTTTTATAACATAAAATGCATTAATCTAAAAAAACAGAATCTAACTTAAAAACATCAAACTTTTCATTAAACTTAAAAAGGGGTACAAGACTTTGAAAAATAAACTACAACAAACTAAAAAGTAACTACTATAAGCTGCTAAAAACTAGATGCTCCTTAAGGCTTACAAAAGTCCCTATTTATAGAAGAAATATCAAAGTCTTGGGTCTTCAATGTGTGTTTCTTCAGTGAAAGGGATTATGAGTGTGTTTCTTGTGTGAGAGACTTCAAGTCTTCATCATAGCATCAAAATTTTGTTCACAAATCCAACAATCACATCCCCCCCCTCCCCCCCCCCTTCATTCTTGTCTTTTCCATGGACGCATGGTGTTGTTTAGGATTTGCCCAGGTGGCGTTTGTTGTTTTATGAAGTGGGGTTGAGGTGGGAGAGGGATGTTTTTGTTTGGGGTTGCAGGGTACATGTTTTGGGGAAGATAAACAGTAAATGGGTTTTGGCGGGTAATGGGTGCGTTTGTTTTGGCTGGGTTTAAAGTTTGGAGAGGTGACAACTTTGGCCCCTGAACTTATATTAGGTTATTACATGGACAGTCTTTGTGGTGAAATAAGTTAGGGAAGTTGGCAGTATAGGTCCCTGAGAGTGTATAGATTGTTTGCATGGACAGTCCATGAGGACTGTTTGTGTAAACAACATATGTCTAAGGTGGGTTGGGCTGGATTGTTGGTTCTTTTCTTTGGGCTGGGTATAAGTGTTGGGCCCTAAGCTTATATTTAGCTTAGTTTTGGTCTTCTTAATACATTAATTGGCTGACCCGACCCATTAAATGGGTGCGGGTTGGCCCATTAAGTATCTCTTCGGTTTCGGCTTCAGCTTTGACTTTTGACTTGATTGACTTTTTAGTTGACTTTGACTTTGACTTTTTGGCTTTTCACGCTCTTTCCAATCCCGTGCTCGATTTTGTCTGTTTTGACTTGATTTTTGTCCTTTAGTGAATATCCGTTACCTGCACAATCATAACTCACAAAACACACAAATACAATGTATTTTTGGTATATTTTGGTCATTTTAGGCACGTTTTTATAGGCAAAAGGTATGTGTAATTAAACACATACCAAAATCCCCCATACTAAACTATTGCCGTGTCCTCACGCAATGTCATAAGTAAACACTTTAGAAAACCAAGAATCTCAATCCCCCTCGACTAATTATCTCGAAAAGTAGCTAAGTGTTCATCAAGGGGAATTAAAGAATCAATAGCTTTGAAAAGCCCCATTTTGACTATTTTTAAATAGACACTTATTCCCACACATATTTTTGTATTTTTCCTTTTTTTTATTTTTTTATACTTTTCTTTTTAGCAACTAACTAGCATGTTTGGACTTTGTTATTTTCATAACTTTGGGGTCACGGAATAAGATGCATTTCAATCCTAAAATGCCTAAAAAGAATAAATTTATCGTCCTCGACTTTTCACTCGTCCCAAACCAAGCTTAAAAACGAAATCACCGTTAAATATAAGCTAAGATGCTAACACTACTCATACTTGTACCCAGTGTTGCAAAAATCGGCCTAGGCGACCGATTAATCGGCGCCTAAGCGCTAGGCGAGGATTAACCGCCTTTATTTTTACTAATCGGCCTTATTAATCATTTTGGTCAAAAATCGGTCAACATACCGATTAATCGGATAAAAATCAGCCAAATCGGGCATAAATCGGCCGAATCAGACAAAATTAGGCTAAATCGGCCAACTCGTTTACGGATAGAAATCGGCCATATCGGGGATTAATCGGCCAAATCGGACAAAATCAGCTAAATCGTAAAAATTAGGCATATATTTATAGAATTTTATATATAAAAAATCCAATCCGATTAATCCTCGATTAATCCCCGCCTAACCGATTAATCGTTAGGCGGTACTCGGCCGCCTAGCTAGTGCCTAGCGATTTTTGTAACCTTGCTTGTACCTTGTAAACTTTTCACTCCCGACAATTATTTCATATTATGTTAGTGTGCTTATTTCGAATTTTAACCATGGATCAACCTTTTTAAGAAAATTGCAATATTTCTATTGCTTTGCGTTCCACCTAAGAATTATAATTTTGAAGGTGAGATCATTCCATGTAGCGACTTTTTTCTCAGCACATCCCAGCCGAGACCGGCTTAGGTGACCAGGCTTTTGACACCCCACAGAGAATAGTATCGGAACTCACGGACCTTCGGTTTCCAAAATTCTTAGGCTTCTCGTTAATAAAACAATTCATTTTAGAAAAAACACAATCTTAAAACGAATTAGTCTTAGTCCAAAAGCATATTTGAATTTAAGAAAAATAGATTTTCCCTATATTTATTAAATCACATATATCACACTTATCATAATTATACTTTTAACAAAGGAAATCCTCGACCTTTTTGAAGGCTGCAACATCGATTGTGAGCCGGCAAGATGCAACAAACTTTTATCAGTCTCGGATTATTATTCTCACTATGGGCCTTCTTTAGAAGGCTGCAACATCGGTTGTGAGCCGGCAAAATGCAGCAAACTTTTATCAGCCCACCGTTTATAATTATTACTCATCACCATTTTTTTTCTTTTTTTTATTATTTTATATTACCACGATATATAGAGAAAACTTCTTTTTAGAAAATTTAAGTATAAATTTAAACTAAGACTAAATAAATTAATGTTGTCGACTACATTAATAAAGCTTCAATATCAAAAATTATTAATACAAGTTTAATTTTTGAAAATAGCACGTATTATTAGTCCGGTTAGGAGCTTATGGGAGAAAAAACCACAAACTACACTTATGAGCTCTTAATATTTCCAACTATGATAGATCCCCCCATACTAGAATTGAACATTGTCCTCGATGTTTTAAGAAGGGTCTCTACGTAAATCCTAAGCCGTTTATTAAGTATGCTCAAAGATAAACGTTAGTCGATAAGATTAGGATATTGGATTCCCAAATGAAGCTGAGGATGTGAAGCTCGAGTAAACGAAGGACAAAAATCACGAGCACGAGAGGCTTCATAATAAGGGGCAATCCTAGACAAATATCACAAAACACAAAGCACACGAGAAAGGAAGAGGCGAACCTCCTCACAACACACTTATTCATTACTACTATATAATTATATTAGGATAAACATGGGTTGCCACCCACGAAGCGCTTGTTTAAGGTCACTTATCTTGACCCGTCCTCGAATTCATTAGTCCATGGGGAAAGTTTGGAGATCTGGGACAACCATCGGTGGTATGTCCCCTCCAAAGTAGTGTTTAAGTCGATGACCATTCACCTTGAAGTTTGGCCTGTCGGTTTGAGATAACTCGACGGTGCCATATGGAAATACTTGGGTAATGGTGAATGGTCCAGTCTAGTGGTCTTAAGCTTGCCTAAGAAAATCTTTAATCTAGAATTAAAGAGGAGGACTCGATCACCAACGTTGAAAACGCGGTTCTTGATCTTGGAGTCATGTATCCTCTTTGTCTTCTCTTTGTAGATTAAAGAGTTATCATAGGCTTGATTACGAAGTTCATTTAATTCATTCATTTGAACTTTTTGGTGATCGCCCGCGGTCAAAAGGTTATAGTTGCAATGCTTTAAGGCCCAATAGGCCTTATGCTCGAGCTCGATAGGTAGATGACAAGCCTTTCCGTATACCAACTTGTAAGGAGTGCACCCGATGGGTGTCTTAAATGCGGTACGGAAGGTCCACAAGGCGTCATCCAACTTATCGGACCACGAAGCATGGTGTTCGCCTACGGTCCTTTCTAGAATGGGTTTCAAACCACGATTTGAAACCTTAACTTGCCCACTTGTTTGTGGGTGATACGCGGTGGAGAGACGGTGAGTAACTCCGTATTTAAGCATGACCTTTGCAAATTGTTCATTGCAAAAATAGGTACCGCGATCACTAATGATAGCACGAGGGGTCCCAAATTGGGCGAAGAGAGATTTTAAGAATTTACAAACAACTCGAGCGTCGTTAGTGTGGAGCGCTTTCGCTTCAACCCATTTTGACAAATAATTGACGGCCACGAGTATATACTTGTTCCCTCGTGAATACGAGAACGGTCCCATAAAATCAATGCCCCACACGTCAAAGATCTCACAAACTTGGATTGCATTTTGTGGCATTTCATCCCTTTGTGAGATTTTTCTTGACATTGACAAGCGTCACACCGTGTGACCAAGTCATGGGCAGCTCGGTAAATAGTAGGCCAAAAGAAACTGACATCAAAGACTTTCTTAGCGGTGTAGTTGGCACCATGATGTCCCCTGGTAGGTCCATTATGGCAAGCCATGAGGATATCATGGGCCTCTTGGCCAAAAACACATCGCCAAATCACTTGATCCACACACACTTTAAACAAGTAGGGGTCGTCCCAAAAATAATGCTTAACGTCTTTGAAAAATTTCTTCTTTTGTTGGGACGACATCCCTTTCACAACAAAATTCCCCACATGGTAATTTGCAAAGTCGGCAAACAATGGGGTACTAGCATCAGCACGAAAAGTCACCATACCAAGTATCTCGAGAGGAAATGTTTCCGTAATTTCCTTTTTGTCGAGCTCACTTTGGTAGGGGTTCTCTAATCTAGACAAGTGGTTGGCCACTAGATTCTCCGCTCCTTTTTTTTATCACGGATAATGACATCAAATTCTTAGAGTAGGAGAATCCAACGAAGCAATCTCGGTTTAGCATCTTGTTTAGCGAGAAGATACTTATAAGCCGAGTGGTCCGTATACACTATTGTTTTCAACAAGACAAGATATGGCCGGAATTTCTCGAAAGAATACACTACGGCTAAAAG